>JAGDQP010011372.1:26466-52800 GCA_022664845.1 Lepisma saccharinum
CGACCCAAAAAACATGAAAATTGTATGCATCTTGTTTGTAACATTATATACAGACTGTTTCACGAATAGTGGTTTTCAATAGAAGATGATGTGGATTATATTTTTTCAACTCCGACTTAAAATTTATAATCAGCTACCCAAAACACCTCGAGTACAGATTTTGAGACCATTTGCTTGAGATTTGTACTTTTGGACAGCTTTTTTGGAGTCGGCCACATTGTGAGTCGATACTAATTCTCTTCAGTTACCAAATATTCTACTACTACTCTCTTAATAACCCATATCCGTGAAATGATTTCATAAGTTACAAACACATTCGAAAAGAGAAAATGGAAATTTCAACCCCTACTTTTCACTTCCCATTTCAACAGGCATGCTCTGAAGCAATATGTTGTTGTTCTTACCTGTCAACTTAAACTGGTTGTTGATTCAACATCCTGCCTACACTTGCACGAGGTGGCAGCACCGTGTAGACGCAAAGGCCAAATACGCGTACACGGTATTGAAGAAAAGTAGAATTACGTCATCTGGTCAGATAACTTGCGCCCGCACACCATCACGAAAAATAAAAGATCGCTTTCTTCAATCAACAAAATATATAAAAAGTAACAACCTAATTTTATAAAAGAAAAAAAAAGCATTTGTTTTAGCCACACAGTACACTATAGAACATATTACTAGCTAACGATAACCTGCAACGTGATAATGATGGTGACGTTGTGAGAAAAACGTATACGCATTGCGAGGATTCCTAGTCCGGAAAGGGTTTTAGGGTTGGGTTGGGTTGGATTCGTCATTATATGTCTATTTTATAATTCAACGTATGGCAAAAACCACATACACACACACACACATATACACCTATATATATATATATATATGCAGTGACCGCATTCAGTGAATACGTGCGACGGAAGCATAAAGTGGGGTAGTTTCGAGTATGAGGAATTTAACGGTTCTACGCAGGGCTAATATAGGTAAATACCCATTTAACGTGTCACTTCCGCCTCTCACCTCCGGGTTTTTTGTAACTAGATTTAGTGTTTTTTGTCACTAGATTTTATGATTTTTTCCTTTGCTACTCTACCGTTATCTATTGATTTTTCTTGTGAACTACTAGAATTCCTTATTTCTCTACCACCATCTGTTAATATTACAGCTAATTGCTGCTATTACCATTATCCATTAACATTATTGCTAACTAAATTGTATGTTAATTACTGCTATTATCACTGTCTGTTGATATTGTTTCTAACTTATTGAATAGTGTTATAACTAAGTAATAAATTGTTAGTTTCCTATACGGGTGTAATCAGAAGTACTGTTAGTAGTTGCTTCGTATTAGGCAAATACCTTAATGGTATATTTAACATGAAACATGCTCGTGAAAATTTGTTGCTGCCACGATGAACTTGTTTTATTTGTTTTGTGTGAAGTTTAAAATAATATTAAATTGTGTTATTAGCTTTTCCCTCTGAAATTGTTGTAAATCCATACTCTGTATAAGTTTGTTTTGCTTTTCTCTGATAATACTTCGTTGCGTGTGCAACAGCTGGAAGTTTTTACAATACACTTTGCTTATTTGAAATGTTTTGTTGGTTATCGTGATTGTCTGTCTGCTGTTTTTCTGTCCATACATTTGTGGGTGTGTGTCTGCGTGTATATTAGCTTAGCGTGTTAAACTCCAGTTACATAACTCAACCTTGATTTATTCTATACTTGTAGATCGCACCCATATTATCAAAATAAATAATAAAAAAGTTTGAATAAATTCTGACACGAAATAAAAATTATTTTCAATTTATTTCTTGATATTATGCATGATACAAACAGGAATAATTCTTCTTGACTGTCAGAAATGTATAGCAGGGGAATAAAAGAGGAAATTTTATGAAAACGAATAATGAAACTCTCTTGTTGATTTTCAAATGGGAATAAAAACTGAAAGGTTCAAAAGTATAAAAACGTAGTTATATTTTCTCATTTTTTGTGGCGTGAGTTATTTATGAAGAGAAAATGTATTGTTCTGGTTTCCTGGCTACTTCATATTCATGACGCTCGTAGCTAATATCATTCATATCCGCTTATGATATTGAAAGCCTTTTGTGGACTATAAGCAAACCTAACTTTGTCGATTCTACAACAGCAAATTCTTACAGTAGTGATTAGTTTTGTTTGCCAAGTTACGTGTACTAGATTATCTATCGCTTGCTACGCAAAGAGAATTTAGTTACTAAAACTAAATTATTACTTGCAGTATGTTTCTAGTGCTTCAAAGTTAGTAAAAAAAACTGGGGAAATTGTTTGAACGAAAATCTAATAGTTTGTGGCATTATCTATTGAAGATCAATGGAGAATAAGTGCTTTTCTTGTGTACATGAAATATATTTTGAGCATTAGACATTTTAATCAAAAAACTAGTGTAAAAAGAAAAAAGTTGTTTTAAAATATAGTTCTTTTTCCCTCCAAGAAAAATGGAAAAAATTCTGTGTGAAGATTGTGGTGAGTCTGTGTTAAAAAAGAATATTACTAGACACAAATCACGAAAACATCCTCTCCCGAAGAGTAATATTGAAGAAGAAACAGTGCCTGCTAAGAATCCCAAATTAACAAGGGAAAAATGTCCAGTGTGCGAGGATGAAATTAGTAAGAAAATTTTGATCGACATATGAAAAATATGAATTCGTATGTACCAACGAAAAGTGCCTTCTGTCAGACATTCGCTGATTATGAACTCGCTAACAGCGACAGTGGAGATACGCAGTGTTTTTTCGCTTCTCTAGAAAAATATTGCGTATATGTTTTGGAGAAGCAAGTTAGTGAATGTGATACAGTTTTAAAAATAAATTTTATTTTGAGTGCTGATTTTGTGAAAATGGGTGGAGAAACGCAGTGTTTCTCAGTACATAGTGGCAATAAGTTATTTTCGAAATCTGCGGTTGTGGGAGAAACTATTAAAGAAATGTTGGAGGAATTACATGTAAATCAGGAGGACAGAGCGATTAAGGGTTCAGGCTGGTCCTTATCCTCTACTCCTAATCATAAACTTAAAGTGCACCTTAATTCCTTTAATCCTTTAGTTAATTCCTTTAGTTATTAAGTAAGTTTAATGTCTTGTTCAAATGTTAATAAAGCACATTCTGTGTGTTTTTTAAAACACTTTTTTGATTTTTTTTCTATACATTCTATTATAATATAATTTATTATTATTTATTATACCTACTGATTTACTCGGATTCCCGCGATATAAGTCGCACGAGCATGAAACATTATCAGATTCACCTTCCAACATCAATGAAAATCAGCTAACAGTATTAGATCAAAGAATTAAAATAATAAAGGGTGAAATCAACGCACTACGAAATACTTTATCTTCAAATATTTAAACTGAAATCACAGAAGCTCAACAACATTTACTAGATCTACTTCAAAAACTTGATAATGAGTTGAAAAGTGTTATTCTTATGTATTCACAGCTAGTAAATAAAAATGATTTTACCGAAGTTCAAAATATTATAACGACAATTCAAAATGAAGTACAATTAATAAAGAATGAGTTCATTACAAATAGTGCAGCACAAGATCTAGTCAATAATTTGAATAAAAATCTTATGGAGTTACAAAAATACATTTAATGGTCTTCAAACAGCTGTGAATGTATTAGAAAATGCTCTTCAAAATAATCCCTCCCAAGAAGATCTTCAAAAGATGCAAGAAGTTATTTCGATTCTATAAAATGAACTTAAAACTATACTAACGAAACAAATAAACTCCGTAACGATCTAACCAACCTACCTGTTTATAGCGAAGTATCGGAAATTAGTAGAAAGCTTGGTGAGTTTGAAACAATAATTAATAACATATCAGAACTTACGAATATTCAAATTGAACTGAAGAATCTACAGACTGTTGTGAATAACATTCCCACCAAGGTAAGTAGTTTACAGGCAGCACTTGCAAAATTAAATAAGAAATTAGAGGGTTTTAATCTTCCTACAGATTTAATTAATCTTCAGCATGTTGTAAGCACAGTTCAAAGTGATTTAATTGAAATACAAAAGAACACACCGAAGCAATCTGATATCGAGAGTATACGTAAGTCTTTAAGTGAATTAGCTACAAACCAATATCAAAATGAAATAAAATCAAAATTAACTGCTCTCCAAGAAACTATTAACACACTCCCAACTTCGCAAGAAGTAGAAATAATTAAAAAGACAATAAGTAACACCAAACTGTAATTGAAATAACCGAGAACCTCCCTGAAGCGATAGACAATATTAAGGTTCAATTACAAAACCTTCAAACTAGTATAACATTCCTTCCAACATTAGAAGATCTTTCCGGTATACAAGAAGTGTTGACTAACGTTCAATATGAAGTTAAAGAAGCAATACAAGCATTTCTGTTCATGGCGTTATTGAAATAGTTATAGGGGGTTAAAGATTAAGTTGAAAAGTTTAAAGGATACAACACTAACATATAATACATTGATTGCTGATATTCAGAAACAGATTAGTGATCTAGAAACGAAATATACTTCTGTGACTAATTCTGTTAATAACTTACCTAAAAATCCGCTGATATTAATGATTTTCGTAATGTAGAAGCATCAATAGCTCTAATGCCTACAGTGACTCAACTATTCGAGGTGCAAGATAATATTAAAGATTTCGTACCGATAACAGACTTTAATAGCAATAACGATGAAATAAAGAATGAAATTGTTGCGAAACTGAAAGACTTAGAAGATAAATTAAAAAGCGATGTGTATAGGGCCATATACGCTAAATTTAATGAATTGTTAACATCAATACACAATTTACATAGTGTTCAGTTTTTTAAAATTTATTCAATACCTAATAAAGAACGAGACTTCACGACTGGTAATGTTAGTGGTAAAGTGTATCTATTTAATATGATACACCATATTTCGAAATACCCTTTTTGAGTAAGTTAAAAATTATTGGTTTTCATTGGATTAAGAAGAAGAATAAAGAGTTTCCTATTGTTGATATATATTCAGCGAGCGGTGAACAAAGGTATGGCAATTTATCATTAGGAATACACGAAGGTAGTAGAGTGCCAGATGCTCCATCTGAGGATGAAATTATACTTCATGAGTTTGGTGTTGTAGAAGGCGATGTGCTTGTAGTTCGATCAGATAAATTTTGCTCCATCTGAAGATGAAATTATACTTCATGAGTTTGATGTTGTAGAAGGCGATGTGCTTGTAGTTCGATCAGATAAATTTTCACCTGGCGAGTATCCAATAAGTATTGATTTGATATTTATCGCTCAATTGATTTCTCGATCTTTAAATTAGTTCTCAATAAAATTAATTCTCAATAGAATGAAGAGTAGATTAGGCATTGTTGAACAACAACACAAGCCTGCAAGACGGAATTATAGACGAATACCTGTTGTAACCAAGGGAATACATGATTTATGGCAGGCAGATTTGGTTGAAATGAACTCGGGAAACTTGAAAGGTTTAGCTAAATTAAATAGGTGGTATTCTTATCTTCTAACTATTATTGACACTTTCAGTAAGTATGCATGGGCTGTACCGGTTAAAAATAAAACAGGGAAAGAAGTTACAAGAGCGTTTAATTCAATACTCGAAACGACTCAACAAGCACCAAAGTATTTGCAAACAGATCGCGGTAGTGAGTTTTATAATAAAGAGTTTATTAAATTAATGAAGCAAAAAGGTATTACTCATTAATCTTCATACAGTGATATAAAAGCTAGTATTGTTGAACGTTTTAATAAAACATTACGTAATTCGATGTGGAAGCAATTCACACTGCAAGGTAATTACAAATGGTACAATATATTACAACTACTAATGAAGAAGTATAACGAAAAAATACATGGCACAGTAAAAATGAAACCTATTGACGCCGTGAAGAAAGAAAACGAACAAAAATTAATATCAACAGTCTATAGCAAGAGGTATATAGCGTCGTCAAAGGCGAAATATAGCGTAGGAGATTATGTTCGAATTAGCAAGTTTAAAAATAAGTTTGAAAGAGGCTTCACTCGCAATTGGAGCACAGAAATATTTCAAATAGCTACTGTTTTTAAGACTGATCCGCCTACATATCATTTAAAAGAATAACGCAATGAGATCATTAAGGGCCGTTTTTATGAGCAAGAACTAATCAAGACCAAACACCCTAATGTATACTTAATTGAAAAGGTTTTACGTAGAACTAAAAATAAAGCATTAGTTAAATGGTTAGGTTTATCTTCAAACGATAATTCTTGGATCGATCTCAAAGCTATAATATAGTTAATCAATCATAAAATGTGGAGTGTTAAGCAGCGACTTTCACTAGCTAATGATTATTTTAAGTTGAATGGTGAGCTTCTTTCTAATAACATTCGTTGCTTAATAATAGGTACATCAGGTTGCGGGAAAACTACACTAGTTATTGATAATTTCATTCTAGCTCCAAATTGGCTTTATTGGAATTGTAGACACTTATACGTATTCTCTAAAAGCTTAGAGCAACCCAAGTAACAACTGCAACACATTTATAATGATATACAAGAAAGGTTTCACTATCAGTTGGCTACATTCAAACCTTCCGTTATAAAGTTGGAAGATTGCGAGCAACGGTCTGTTATTATATTTGATGATTATATATTAGAGGATTAGAATGAGGTACGGAATTACTTCACACAAGGTAGACATAAAGGAATGGATTGTTTTACTTAGCACAAACGTATAGTAAAGTTCCGAAACAACTTATTAGAGATAATGCAAATTTCTTGTGCATATTTCGTCAAGATAACACGAATTTAAAGCATATTTATAATGAGTTTGTTGTTGGTGATATGTCATTTAATAAATGTAAAGATATTTATTCTATTGCATGGAAGGAACATTATGGTTTTATAACAATCGATATCACGAGAAAGTCAAATAATGGGAAGTATCGAAACAAAATCGATCATTTCTTTATAACCGAGTGATCGTTTTATGTCATTACGTTTAACGTTTTCAATGATTAATTGATTTCCTACGTTACATTTTTTCAAAGCAGGAATAATATAGTCTTTTTATATAATGTCAAAACGAAAATCAAATAATATTGAATTACAAAATATTTTGGCGAAACGTTTTAAAGAATGGAAAAAGAGTCACCGTAGCTATTATGAAAAGCAAAAACGTCAAGAGAAACCATTGATTGAGGCGATTGAAAGCTTGGAAAAAGAAATTAAAGGAGTAACCGATGATAACAGAAATCTAATTACAGAACACCTGCAGCACAACAGAATATTAATAATTATCCACCAACACCATCAGAAACCTCATTTGAGAAACGGTTATTTGCTTCGCCTAAGGCATTGCCAGAGACTAAAGAAAGATGGTGATAGTGATGAAGAAGAGAAAGAAATTCAGTTAGGTCCATTAGCGAGTCGATATTTAAGTACTAATAGATTAGATAAAGATGAAGTGTTTGGATTATACTCTATTGATATAGAAGGAGTAGTGCAGTGGAAAATTGGAAGTTACAATGTTTTCTTTGATAATGATGATTTAATTATTTATAGTGAGAGTAAAATCGCACAAGATCCATCAGTCCCGATCTATGAAAAATTTAAAGGAACAGAAGGTTTATGGGAGTTAATAACTCGTAAGCAACCGCTAGTTTTTACTAATGAAGATTATGAAACTTATAAGAAAATTTTAAAGATGACAAATGCTTTATATCAGAATCATGATCCATCAGAGAATAGAGTAAAATCAAGCTCCAGCGATAAGTACAAGACATTAATTAAACCTATTTGGCTTGAACTGAAAACTAAAGGTGAAGGTTAAAAGAAAGGAAGCAAGGAAAGGGGATTAAGCGCTACACAAATATGCCACAATTTATTTGGATGGATGATGTTAGAAAGTTAGTAGATAGATTATTAGTTATAGCAGGTGAAGAAGCAGCTGGGAATAAGAATTTTTATAATGAGAAAGTGGGTATAATGGAAATGATTTCATCTCGATTATCCAATTTTATTGTTTCGAATCCAAAACGTTTAGGTTATCTCATAAAAATCATTCATATTCTTCCACCAACATTTTGGCATACTATTGAAGATAAAGGCTTAGTGAACGATATTATTAATAAATTACCCTTTGAACTTCATCTTCCAGGCTATGAGTTCTGTGGTCCTGGTACACGTTTAGATGAAACATTAGCGAAAGGCGATCGAGGTATAAATAGATTAGATCAAGCATGTCGAGAGCATGATATTGCTTATAAGAACTTTAAATATCTATCAGATAGACATAGAGCTGATAAAGACTTAGAGTTTAAAGCTTTTTATAGAGTTGTTAGCAAAGATTCTGCTTTAAGTGAAAAATTGGCTTCATTGGCATTAGCACTGGCAATGAACACAAAACGGAAAATGGGGTGGGGCTTGTAGATTGCTGCAATTTTTTTCTTAATCGAAACGCAGTGTAGTAGCCTGAGCCGTAATTGTTGAATAAATTCAAAATTCGTGAATATAATATACTTTTTATATAATGAAAGCAAAAGGTGTAAAATTTCAAATTCCTGCACAAGAATTGAAGTCATTAAATTTTAATAATATTTTAAATAAAACACAACTTGCGAAGAAACAAAAATGCTTAAAAAAGGGTCATAATATGGCTCTAACATTAAGTTTAGCGCAGTTAAAGAAACTATGTAATCAACCGAAAGCAGGTGGTTTCATATTTACAATTGCTGCGATACTTGCTGCATTGGGGGCTGTTGGTAGTCTTGCAGGTGGTTCAGCAGCTATAGCTAAAGCAGTAATCGATGCAAAGAAAAATAGGCAAGAGTTAGAAGAACAAAAGCGTCACAATGAAGTTATGGAATCATCAATTCTAGCTAAAGGTAAGGGACTTAAACAAAGAAAGAAGGACTTAAATAGAGTAAAAAAGCGCTCACCAATTATGATATCGAACGTATAGCTAAAGAATTGAATATTAAACACTTTAGAGGTGTATACATGTCGGATAATCTTCCTTCTACTCCACCGTTAAAACAAGAATGGGCTGTTGTTAACTTAGATCAATCAATTAATACTGGAACTCACTGGATATGTTATTTGTATGATAATAATAAAGCCTGTATATTCGATTCATTTGGTGGAGTACCTCCCAAGTCTTTGACTGATTATTTAAATCCTAATAACACTATAATTGAATATAATAGTGATCGAATACAACATTTTGACGATGTGATTTGTGGTCATTTATGTAATAAACTATTAAAGTTCTTATCTGATGGAAACCATTTTCATCAAGCTATTGAAAGAATGAAACTTGATTACTTAAAGAATCATGCATAAAAATGATATATTACATAGTCTTTTATTTAAAATTATTGTGTTGCATTTATCGGGAACTACACCAAAGCTTCGGTTGAATCTTCATAATGAAATTGATAATCAAAATTACAATTTGAAAATTGCACTGATTGGATTCTATAGTATGTACTTAATACCAAATGTAACAAAAAATAGCAATACCTACTTCTATAAAGGAGAGAGACATAATATACCACCGGGTCAATATAATGCATCAACATTAGAAACAACACTACCCAAAGAAGTGTTTCTAAATGAAAATCATGTAACTCATCAAATGGAAGTTACACCATTTGCAGAAAAGTTTAATGTGGGAACTGTTGGTGAGTTATTAGGTTTCAAGAATAATAGCAATCTTAAGCCAGAAGAGACTCATATAGGTCAATTTCTTTCAAAGTTCTTAAGTCTTGAAACATTTAATATACACTGTAATTTAGAAAGAGGTATGATTATAGCAGATGGGGAATATAAGTACAAAGAAACGAATATTATAGCAACATTTAAACCATTAACAGAATTTTTAGAGCCAATTGCTTATGAGCCTCAATATCCATTATTTTTTCCTTTACAAGAGAGTCATATACGTTCCGTTGAAATAAGTTTTAGTAATGAATTCCATGAACCAATTACTTTTGGTGGCGCGATAACAAGTGCAATTCTCATGATTAAAAATGATGATTCTTAAAATGATATTTTTATAGCAAGAATGATAGCAAAAAGAAACAAAGCTGAATATAATTGTTTTTTTTTAAAAAGATGGAATTTATTGACAGCAATGAGGATCAATCTTTCCCACGGAATCGTCGTACATTTAATAACTTAAATGAAGCAAATAAAGACTTAGAATTTGACATTACTTCCGGTGGTGGTTTTGTGCACCCACACTACGGTCATTTATACATTTAATATGAAGTTATTGGAAGAGATGCTGGAGGAACTTTTACTGCAGGGTCAAATATTAAATTAATAGATAATTTTGTTCCATATTTGTTTTCGCAGGTAGAGGTACGCAAACATGGTACTGTTATTGATAGAATAGATTATCCAGGAATTACATCAACAGCTATTGCCACATGTCGATTATCAAAGCCTGAGCTTGAATATTTTAAGTCGGGTGGATTAATAACTGATGCGAAACTTCCACGGAAAGACAATACAATGTTGTTTCCATTACGTTTGCTGTTTGGTTTCTTTAGTGACTATAGGGAAATTATGTGGAAGAGTGGGCTTCGAATAACATTTAAAAGAAGTGCAAATAATGATGTTTTATTTTATCGCTGGAAAACAAAGAAAGCAGATGGTACTTTAGATGATGCTAGTTTAGCTCATCCTGCTAAATTAGTGATTACTTCAATGGAGCTGAGAATGCGAGAAAAATTATTCGATGAAATTAAAAGTCGATATACTTCGACAACCTCAAATACCAATTGAATTTCTCACGTATCAAAGTGTTCAACGGCATGTTTCAGGTTCTTATTTCGAATTTGATGTAACAACGCAGTTTAATTCACTGCAATTCGATATGCCTGATTTTGTAATAGTTCTTTTTTAAACTAATCGTGATGATAATACTCAGGAGAAAGATGCTAGTAAGTTTTGATGCATGTAAGATTAAGAATATTTATTTAAAAAATGCTCGTAACGAAATTTTCCCTCGTGAGAACTTAAACCTGGATATTATAAAAGCAGATTATCTTAAAATGTATGATAGTTATACCGCTTTTAAACGTGTAACACAGAAAAATATCGATATGTTTTATTCCCCAAAAGAGTTTATAGAAAATCGTCCAATGTATGTCATTAATACAAGTAAACGCAAGCAAGTTGTTATTAACGAAAGAACCAATATTAAAATTATAATGGATTTTGAAGAAATAGTTCCTGAAAATACTTATTGTACAGTAATACTTATTGCTCAAACTTCATATATTTATGATGTGAAGAATGAAAGAGTGAGAGAACAATTTTAGTGAACATGTTTTTTGCATGTTAGAGTTTTCATGAGATAAACAAAACTTCGTTACATTGCATGTAAAGCTATAATTCACTCTTCCGTGGATTTCATAGACACAAAAAAGAAGAGAGAGATCAAAAATATGCAACTGACAGTTTTCAATATGCCCACACATAATATGATTTTCACATGAAATTCACATTGATATGAACTTTCGCTCTTGCACACGCAACGAAGTACTATCAGGGAAAAGCAAAACAAACTTATACAGAGTATGGATTTACAACAATTTCAGAGGGAAAAGCTAATAACACAATTTAATGTTATTTTAAACTTCACACAAAACAAATAAAACAAGTTCTTCGTGGCAGCAACAAATTTTCACGAGCATGTTTCATGTTAAATATACCATTAAGGTATTCGCCTAAAACAAAGCAACTACTAACAGTACTTCTGATTACACCCGTATAGGAAACTAACAATTTATTACTTAGTTATAACACTATTCAATAAGATAGAAACAATATCAATAGACAGTGATAATAGCAGCAATTAACATACAATTTAGTTAGCAATAATGTTAATGGATAATGGTAATAGCAGCAATTAGCTGTAATATTAACAGATGGTGGTAGAGAAATAAGGAATTCTAGTAGTTCACAAGAAAAATCAATAGATAACGGTAGAGTAGCAAAGAAAAAAATCATTAAATCTAGTTACAAAAAAACCCGGAGGTGAGAGGCGGAAGTGACACGTTAAATGGGCATTTACCTATAAGAACTGTAGAACCATTAAGTTTCTCATAATTTTTCGTTTGTGTATTTGGCGTGTGTGCGACGCCGTACTCTATCTATACAAAGATGTGATTTACTTTTCGTGCATTACAAGTTTAAGATCTTTCTGTAAACAATATTTTTACAGTATCAGAATTTTAGACATGATTACAAACAACTATAATACTAAAATAAGCAGCATTTTAAATTAAATTCAACTTTCATTCAATATAAAACAATACTGTTACTTCAAGCTGCTGAAATACTCTGCTGTCATCTATTGAGCTCCAAACTTATTACATATGTGCATGCATTCTCTTTCTTTCGGATTTTGCCAACAATTTTATAGCATTTTCGTCCAATTCTTGACGTAGCTTTTAATCCTCATCTCTGCTGAAGTTCATATTTGGCACAAAATAGTTCCAAATTCAAAGAAATCACGAATGTAAACTGCACAATACTCTGCAACGCACGCGATTGCAGCAGCTTGACTGGTCTCCAACGAGTCGTTCCAACAGTTGCATGCGAGATGATGCGTCCGATGCACAAAACCAAACCGACTCAACTGGTTGCCCTTCAACGTGTGAATACAGTGTCGCGTGCAGAAGTTGCTTGCACACAAACGAAACCGCACCTTTACTGACTGGAGTCGTCTATCATGAGCATTATCTCTGTATTTTCAACTTCTGTGGAATAAGAAAAGAAAAGTAGTCGCATAAACTTGCTATAATGGGAGATGTACAAAAATTACCTAAATTGAACCTTGTTCAGCGTAGCCCTCATGGCTGAGGGGTTTCAGGCACTTTGTTTTCGTACTTCTAATGCCCATGAGAATAGACTCGAACCCCAGATATTCCACATCTTTACTTTTTTAGCTACACCAGAACGTTTAATTTTCGATACCTACCAAATGCAAATGCTGTTTACATTGAAAATAACATGAATTATAATGGTAGCATTAATTTGAATATATAGAAAATGAAAATTATAATGCGCAAATGCAAAAACTATTACTAAACATCATCAATAAAAATGGTTACGAACAACCAAAACTAACAGCTGAGTTTCTAACGACGGGATTTACAGTTTTGGCTTACGTCTGTTCCGAACCACTCTGCTCAATAGTACCCCACGGACTCGAACCGATGTCTACGCGCACCACGAAGTACATGTTTTGTGTAACGCTACACAGAAGCTTATTCGGCAAAAGCATGTGTAATATAGCTCACTACATTTATGTATACATAGGATATCCTTTATTCTGGAAATTAGAAAATTGGGGCATGAGCCTACTATCCAAAGAATCTTTCGCCAGATTGGTGCTGTGTAAAGTATTAGTGCGTGGCATCGCAGGTATAGGAGCATATTGATATTGTTGTTCGTTGAAGTGACAACTACGCAGTGAAGGTAGAATCCTTTGCAGAAATTGAAATTTTAAAACATCAACTGACATACACTTTACATTTGCTGCATAATACCACAATAATATTAGTTATTTGAGGTTATAACTACATATATTGTTATGATCCACGTGCTAGACACATGTCACAAGATCATAACGTAAGCAAATGTGAGTACTACCACAGTGTGTGTACATCGGATGTCACAATAAGTCCGTGTAAACAATAGCAGAGTACAACAGGAGTTGAAGATGGAGTTACCGTCGCAAGGGGAGGAACTTAGTGGACCATACCCGAAATGGATGTATATAAAAATCCGCGCTTCAAGACAGCCTTGATCACTTTCGTCCGGGTGATCAACTCCTCCCCCCTCTTTCCATTCTCAGTTGGTTGGACTGGAACAAACTCCTTCACATCCCAACGCTTGGTTTGGTGTTACTCCTTTTATCCGTTCTCGGCTTGATTGGGTCGGAACACACTCCATCCAAACCTAGCACTTAACACACACCCGCTCTCGGCTCGCTTGGAGACGGAGCAAACTCCTGCCCTCGACTCACTTGGAGACGGAGACGGCATACATCACATCCGCCTGCATGGGGTGGTGCAAACATCTATCCTAAAACTCTCTCATCCGGGATGAGAACCATCGCATAAAAAGGGATTACTTAGTCATAACTAAACTCTAATATTTGTAAATATACCTTTGTACAGGACGTCCTTTCAATTAACTTTAAAGAACTTATACACATTTTTGTAATAAAACCTGGTTAATTTAATTTAATTTCTTTTTTAATTTAAATTTAATTTCTAATTTAATTTATATTATGGGCGAAAACACCAAAATCCAGTGTATCTCATAGTTCTACCTGTAAGGCATCTTATTTGCCGTTCCAAAAGGAACATTGTGATATACTGAGCCACCAGACTGCATATATTGGACTACAATACAACAAATGCTGGACCTATAAGAAAAGTGAAATAACAGGTTCAAGTTCGTGTGGTTTATTGCACTTGCGTTGGCAGAAGTCGCGAGGTCAGTAAAAACCTATTCCTGACACATCACGACTTGGTGCTTGTTCTCGTTCGGTTAAAATAATCAATCATTCTACATTGTGTAGAGACTCATATTTGACAGCTAATGAGATTACTATGTTCCATTCCGATTTCGATTATTGATTGAGCAGCCATATTAAATAATCGATTAGTGAAATCAAGGTTGCAGGACTCGAAAAGAAAAAAGGGAACATTGAGCTCTAAAGTTAAAGATGAACAAAATAAATTTTGATTGAATTTACAAAAAACAGTTCATATTTGATTTCTGCAACAGCTTCTTTCAGAAAGAAAATGAAGAAAACTTGTGGCATGAATTGACGAATCTTCGCACGGGCGGTGTCTGTAAATCTGAAAAGCAGTGGAGGAAAGTGATTACTTAGTTTATATTGTCCGGCTAAAATTTATTTTACTGTCAGCTATTCAGTCATATGTACGCTATGTACCGCTCTTTTCCGTGTAAATAATTATCATAGACCCATCTTAACACACACACACACACACACACGACGACAGCCAATGACCCAAAAACTGTTGCGAAAACCATGTGTAACTATTAATTCGTGAAATGCGTTTTTGAGATGTTCAATTCCAGCAGCCGACCGTCCTGACTGTAGTTTTTCCAGCGTTTTCTCCCACTTTTCCTTTCCGCTTCCCTTGCCTCCCTATTCCAACCCGAGCCTTAGATGAATTGAATTCACTTCAGTTAAATACGGCAGCAGGCAGACTAATACCGTTACTTCATGTTATGAATGACACGCATTTTGATACAAAAATCACGGACAATAAGTGTAGAGAGCGAAGGCGAGTTAATATAAACCAGGTTAGACAGTATTTTTCATTAGACAGGATTCACATCACCTTTAACCAGAGCTGAAACGGATCACCAAAAGTGATCCGTTTTAGCTCTTCCTTCAACACTCATACCATGTGTTTGTCCTGAACGCGAATGCATCTAAATTAGCCCTTGTCCTCTCCGCTCTTTCACTCTTATTTCACACTTGCATTACTCGAAACCGTTATACTATATTTTGCGTTTCAGCACTTCCACACATGTTGGAAAAAAAAAATTTGCTGTGACCTTGGAGTGGCCAAGAGGTTAGAGCGTTCGCTTTGTGTGCGCGCGGTACGGGTTTCTAATCCGCCAGGGTCCATTAAACGGGGGTTCGGAAAACACTTTACCAAAAGCTGTATATCGCGTCCTTAAAAGCTCACCAGTTCATTTACGACGTTAATCGCAATTCGCTCTCTCACATTTCTGCCCTAGGTTTTACATTTTGGGGGCTAGATAAAGTAAATTTTATGCCAGATAACAAATTTTCGAGTAATGCAAGTGTAATAAGAATGACAGAGCGGAAAATTCAAAGCGCATTTAGATTCATCTGCGTTCAAGACAAGCAGATTGTGTGAGTGTTAAAGACATAGCTGAAACGGGGTCACTTTTAGTGACCCGAACATACGTAATCTGGCGACACGGTCCGAAACTTGACACATTTCAGCTCTGAGTAAAAGTGGTGTGCATCGAGTTAATGGAAAATATGATATAACCTGGCTTAGTCTACCCCGTCTTTGGTCGCTAAATATACTGTCCGTGATTTTTGTATTAGAAACGTCTCATTTCTAACACCAAGTAACGGTATTCGTATTACTTCGTCTGTCGCTGTATTTAACTGTGGTGAACTCAAGAACCTTTGAATTTGAATTTTATTTATGAACTTCAGTCATCAAGTTTTGGCCCGGGATAGGGAGAAAAAAGAAGAGGAATAGTGAGAAAAAACGCTGGAAAAACCTTAGTCAAGATGGTTGGCCGCTGGAATTTAACAACTCACAAACGTATTTAATGAATTAATAATGACACATGGCTTATTGTAAAATGAAATGATGCAATCACATCACGTTTGTATTGTATGAACTCGGACATAAATTCATTTTGGAGGTATTTTATGTGAGAAATCACACAACACAATCTTGGCATGTAATATTATACGAGTGTAAGTATTAGTTTAGCTTGAGTCGGGCGTATCATTTATGAACCAAAACTGGGACAGTTTAACGAATCCGCTCATGTTAATACTGTTCTAGAGACCGACTAAGTTATCCTTTATATTAGCTACTCTTGTTACACAGCGTTGAATGTACTTCAAATGTTGTTACTTTTATTATTTCAGATGCATATGATGCAGGTAGTGATGTAAAATCAAGATGCGATGTGAGGGCAAGGACAGACGTAAACCTTTCTACATCACTTCTTGATTTAGCATCACACTTTACATTCTACGCATCCGAAATAATGAAAGTGTCAACATCTTAAGTACATCCAATACTATATAACAGAAGTAGCCAATATAGAGAATTACTACAGGGGGTATTACGAACCGAGAAAATCTTAGCTCTAGCTAACAGATCTGTTTCAAAAAGATTGCCCGATAGGTATTAAAGAAAGGCCCACTAGTGAAAGTGAATTTTAAGCACACCTCTAATCTTAGAACCACAAGTACTACCGAGAAAACTAGAAAGACATTTATCGATAATTAACTGTTACTTACGGCACAGATAAGGATGAGCTATTCCCTTGCATTTTGATATATGTTTCATGCTCTTAAGTTGCTGAGAATGTGACATCCATTTGTTTTTATACAATAGATCGCATTTTATTTTTGTTTTTAAGTTTTCATATTTCAAAATATTCTAGTACCATTGATCAAACGTATGGCACCATCTTCATTGCGTGAACGAATGTTCTTCTCTCCCTTTCTTTCCTGTCGAAAGAAACGAACTCGTTACCCTCTCTCTAGCTCACGCGATAACCGTTAACGAATAGTCAAGAAAGAAATGAGTCTTTAATGAATGACATTCGAAGTTTGTACTCTGTCTCACTCTGGACTTGTCGGGATTAGGCTCCAAGGTACTGGTAAGTAATTTAGGTGTTCAAGTACCCTTATCTTTCCTTCGACCACTTGGTATTTATGTAGTCGATGCGGTTGGTGATGATCATTGCATATGTGGAGTTTGGTCGGTTTCGAAGATTTCGTTTTTGAGTGATTCCCGGTCAGGTGCTGGTCAGTATGTTAGCTGTTCACGTAAAATACCCTTAGCATTCATTCAACCACTTTAAATTTCATGTTGTCAATGCAGTTGCTATTGGTCATTGTATGTGTGAATTTGGTCTGTTTCAATTAGTTTGTTTTTAGCTATTCCTCGTCAGGCGCTTGTCAGTTTTTGGATAGTCCCGATCGATAGAAGTGCTATCACTGACATTCAGTTCTAATAAGGTAGGGAAGCATGGGTTAGTGTTTTTCAGAGGTGAAAAGGGACCCTAATCGCAGGTTAAATGTGGAGCTTGAAAACAGGGTTGTCCAGGAAATAAAAGAAAGTAGCAGATATAAACTTGTCCTTTCATTTTTATTACAATTGATACATCAGCACAATGAACATAATTTTGTTGCGGAGGCTAATGATGTTGCTGCGAAGGATAGTAATTTTATTGCGAATGTTAGTCAACAGATCCGGCTGCAAGAGGTGGTCCTCCTCCATCAAGGCGATTTGACAGTGGCACGTTGCGGTTACCTCCACCCGGGTTCAACTGATAGTTATCTGGTTCTAAGACTCCTGGTGAGGGTACACCTTCAGGTTCAGCTACTATTTCCTCTGTGTTACAAACTAGTCTGTCACAGCAGTCCGGATATGGCAGGGAGTTATTTCTCAGCAGGCGACATGGTGGTTTTGGTTTCACTGCAACCTTTCCGCACCTTAAATAATAACATAAGAAATTTGGATTATGTTTTGCAAGTAATAGAAGATCACATGGTGAGATTTGAGATAGTTTCTGAAACCTTCACATATTCGCTTGAATAAGAAGGATCTTTAGGTTAAATTGCACAAACGCTGGAAAGTTGGTGAGTAAGAGACAGGGAAGTACACAAGACTGAGAATCACAATGACATTCGAAGATAATAATAAACGTCCACGTTAAAAATACTTGACAAAAGAACAACTGCTCAACGAACACTTGAAAAATGCCATGCGCTGTTTAATAATTATGAAACTGATTGTGATTACAGAAATGTGTAGAGTTAGATTATGTCTTTTGTTTAAAAATTTCAAAAGCATTACAGAGGTTGGGGTGACACAATGTCAATCTTGATTAGTTTCACACTCTGTGATTTCAATCTCAATCTCTGTAGTTAACAACGCAGGATGTTAGTTGGTACTTAACAACGGGACTTCCATTTTAAATTATGCAGAATGACACAAGGGAGTGTACTCATTTTTGATGTGACTGCGCTCGGCAAGGGAATGACGTGGACGGATTGGATGGTAAGCATTACCTTTCGTCGGGTTTCCCATTTCAGTTATCATGGAGCCGCAGTCGGTGGAACATCTCGTGTTCAGGTACGATGTATATTTTAGAAACGGTGAGTCAGTTGTCATTTGATTTCCAGGTTCGGAGATGTAGATCTTGGCCACCTCGATCTCCCGACTTTAGTATATATTACTCCTTTCTGTAGATGTATTTTAAGCAGCAAAGTTAACGTCGACAAATTCTGTTCATTAGATGAACTGAAGACAGTTATTGTATTTCGTTTCTACTTTAAGTGTTCTTTTGTGTAATCAGCAAATAATTTAGCAATTGGCGACACGGATGCGGAGGGTCTTTAGATGCGGTGGCCTCATAGTTGAACCATCACGTTATCTACATGAATCAAAGCTAATCGTTAAAGATGTTATGAAACAGTAAATATGGTTTTCTCTTCGCTACATCATTCTATGTTTGATGCCAGAGTAGATAAGGTGTCGTATTATATTGAAAATCTCAAACTACTAGGAGTAAAACAAGCAGCGTCACTGTATGGGTAACGGGTACATGATGCCACTTGCAAAGAACTGGAAAATACCCTACTGAAATTGTTCCAACCTACTGTAAACTTTAGAACTAAAAAGTTTATTTTTTATAGCTTGAAACAACCTAGACAGTCAATAGCTCAATATGTCTCTCAATTAAAAACCAGAGCTAAACGCTGTAATTTTGGCGCTTTCTCAGATGAAGTTATTATTGACCAAATAATATTCGGTGTACAAAGTAACTCACAAAAAGTGAGGTAGTAGAAGTGTATATGTCTTCATTTATGATACTAGGGTCAACTTTTAAGAAACTATTAGAATGTTTTCACGTAAGTCGAACCTTCACCGAAAAGCGAACAAGTGTCAGAGGAAACATATTGTGTTATTTCTTATGGCTTGGCTCATTTTGTTGGAACCAGTACTACGTCAGTAACTTTGTAAATCGTCAAGAACTCAACAATTATTACATGCAGAACATTGAAATCGATTTTGATGAACATTCGTCAAGAACTCAACAATTATTACATGCAGAACATTGAAATCGATTTTGATGAACATTAAAATGTGCAGCTAGAAAAGCAGTAACTTCCATGGAATGGCTATAAGGGATAGCTTTAAAAATAATTTTCTGGAACTGTTCTTTAACCCTTCTCCGGACAAGATCGTTTTGTAACGTAACCAAACAACCAGGGTCTAACAAAAACTCCTGAATATTGTGATAATTATGATCGTTTTGACATTTTGAGATGAGCTTAGGATTAATTATAGTGACCCGTATTAGTACTTGATATTGTTACACGTTTTAGCCCTCTCTCAAAATTCGACTGTATTAATTAACTTAGTACGGGACTATTTCGAACAATACCCAGTAGCACATGTACAGTCACGGAAGTATGTACTGCGGGAGTTGAATAAAAACTAACATTTAACTTTTTATTTAAATTATATTTATCGACCTGGCAGGCAGTTATGATTTAGTCATGACATGTCTGAGGAATAGATGTGGCAGGCTTAGTCTAAAGTGTGCATATCTAGTCCATAAATATAAGGTAAATAGAAAGTACATGCTAGACCATAGACAAAATAACTGCTAGACTCCCGCAGTTCATGTTACCGTGACTGTACGTTGACCGCTCTATTACTATTCACATTTTCTGTATCCCGTAATTGTTGAGTTATTGGCAATGGAAACAGCTAATGACGTAATACTAGTTTCATTACCATGATCTATCGTAACTGCCAAACCTGAAGATGTAACACAAAATATTTCAACTAACACTTGTTTATTTTTCAGTGGTTTCAAATTAAGTGAAAACATTGCCCACTTTACATCAATTTTTTAAATGTTAACCGCCCCTTCCCGTAGAGGACGCCAATGGTTACCCCAGTATCATAAATAAATGCAGTATACGCGTATACACTTCTCCTATCTCACTTTTTCTGTGAAAATCTAGCGTCAAAGACTTTCTGAGTTCTGAACTTTGTAAGACCAAACACATCCGGTTCGTTAGGCACTGTTGTGACCTCATATCTCTAGAACGACTTCGAATTCAGGACTAAGACTTGGCACAGGTTTTCTGTGATTCACTTTCATTTGAAGTTGGTTTGATTCCCTAACTCCACTGTCATGTACGGAAGGTTCCCTAGTCAGTGAACATCCATTCCATAGAAGAGTGGTATTCAACCGCCGGTTCGCGGACCTTTACTGTTTCGCAAAACTATTGTACCAGTCCTCAGCAAATTAATACATTTAATTATTTAACACGTATTTTGTATATTTCGATAACTCAGATTTGAGATTAAAATGTATATTTCCTTTCCAAGATAACTAGAATCTGAAGATATGCTGTCATCTTTCTAACGTCAATAAACATCTAACTTACTGGCATTTAATCGATCCTTGAATGTTTCCCCGCAGTTTACCGGTGTTGAAATACACTGATCTTTGATACCTATTAGTATCGAAAGATTCAGTAATTTTGTGGACAATGGCAGGACATTGCCACTGGATATGCAAGGCTGAAAGGGTTGGATAAAATGTAATGGCAACACATCTATATATAGATACAGATATATAGTTCCCTAATAACTTTGTTAATTGAATCGTCATATGCAAAATGGTAATATGTGACATAGTTTGAAGACATGGGGTTTCTAAGACAATGAAGTCGTGTACGGTGATATATAACTTCTGAAAAAATGGGGGATAAGATGAAGTTTCTTACAGGTGACAGAGAAAGTGTGGGTTGAGTCAAAGTTGTAGAAGGATAAAGGTATTCAATTTCTAGCGTAGACTGTAAAATTTTATTTTTGGCAGATATCACTTGTACAACCTTTTCGCTTATGACGGTTCAATTTAACAAGCCACTCACATTCTTTCAACAAATTTTCCTTGCCTGTCTACCAGCTTCTGCTAAACTCATGGAAAATATCGCTCGCCGTCAGAGTTTTATGATATGCAGCAGTGATTCTGACAGACTGTACACACCCAAACTAAAAATTCTGGCAGAGTTCCTGACCTCCAATTATCACTCTAATGCAGCTAACCTTGGGTGCGTTAATTTGTTTGCCGGAGTTGTGGCTTGGGTAATGACATTCACTATGTAATTTAATAGCGTGTTCGCTGACTGAGGGAAACGCTGGAAAAATCTCAGTCAGGTTGATCTGCCACGAGGTTCGAATCTGCGTACCTATCCATTGCCGTTCCGAACTACTCGACTTTACCGATCGGATTAAGGTGGCTGAGTATCTATGTATTTGAACATCCTTTATGACTGAAGATTGCAGCTTAGGAGCATTTGCATGCTTGTGTACTGCACAATGGCAATTCTTATTTGTGCATTTCCCTCTATCAAGCATTACATGGATAATGAGTAACTTTATCTAAATACGTTTTTTCGTTATAACGTGAATGCGATTTGTTAAGCCGATGAGTATTATTTTACATTTGTTGACATCAGGCCCGAATTTAAGGGTCAAGGCTCTCTGGGTACAGTAAATTTTGGCGTTCATATGCTAATACCGGTAAAATACTACGCTAATAATTATGAAAACAATATTTCATATTAATGTATTATTAATATATTGTTTTTGTTGCAGCGAGCATCGTATTTGGATGATCAATATTTTGTTAGAATATTTGCGGCAAGACTTTTCCAACGACACCTCAAACACCTTCCTAACGTTAGTAGTTCATGGGTTGAAAATTGCGCCCCATTCGTATCTCGGGACAAACACTATAACCTGGTGATCTATACAGGTTTTAACTTTGCAACGGCACTTTAAACATCTTAATAATTGCTTTGTTGAAATGCTTTGTAATAATTGCCTTCCCCCTTTTTCGGGGCTCGCCCCTGTGACCTTGATTATCTATATGAGTTTGAACTCGTCTCGCATAGACCTATTCAATGACACCTCAGACATCTACATAGCCCTAGGAGTTACTGAGTTGAAAACTGTTCACCGAACGCTTCGTACTTCCGGATCCGCCCCTGAGATCTGGATGAATGATACGGATTTGAACTCACCTCATCGAGACCTTTCCAACGACCGCTCAACCATCTTTTTAGCACTAGTAGTTTCCTGAGTTGTCGACAGTCAGATCGATGGACAGAGCGGTTGTGTAAGGCTTCACAGCACTTGCTGCTGAAGCCTAACAACAGGCCACACAGCGATAACGTGCGTAAAACCACACCTGGCACTTATTTGACATACAATGTTCCTTTTAGCACTGTTTGGACGTAGGCGCTGTTTTGACAGTGACGCTTTTGCGGCTGTCGCTCTGTAATGGCATATAATCTTCCATAATGCCTGGTGGTAGTTAGTAATTATTGCGCCCTCAAAATTTGGCGCTCTCGGCCCGGACCTATTTATAAATTCATTTGTGGTTGACATATTGCGTCATTTGTGAGATGGAGTGCAGAATTTGTATGTCTTTAGCTCTTATTTTAGGCTTTTGTTTTTTTTACATTTCTTCAAATGAACGTTTTTTCTTACTACTGTATGAAACAGCGGTTAAGCGTCCTTTAACCACGTATCACTACACAAGAGATCAACATACCACGGAACACCTACCTCGGCACATCTTCTATTCAAGAACCAAAATGTATAAATAATGATTTAAGAACTCATTAAAACACATTTTCATCATAAAAGCTTGATATTACATTTATTTCATTGTACAACAGTTGAAAGTCAATTTTAAAAATCTACATGATGTTCATATGAATTAAGATACTTGATGATACAATGGCAAGACTATGGAAAATGTATACAAAAGAACAAACACCAAACAATAATTTTAAATTCAAATGTATTGCGACATTTGGAGAAAGTAAATATACGAATACATGTTTATTCTTAATTCAATGGGACTAACATTGAATTGCCCGAATCAACTGTTCTTATACTCGTATGATGTAAATTTAATAGGGGACGATAAAGATGCACTACAAAGTAACACCGATGTCTTAGTAGAAGCGTGCTATAAGTTTACAGGTAAATATAGAGAAAAAAATGATAACATGCCGTAACACAGGAAATAACGGAAATAGATATATAACATATAGAAAGTAAACAAATTTAAATACTTGGGACCATATGTAACAAGCAAAACCGAGGTCACGAAAGAAATAAAAAGTCGCTTAGCATCAGGCAATGCATGTTTCTAATCAGTCCAGAAACTTCTAACATCGCGATTAATTTTCAGAAAGTTGAAATTCAAAATTTACAGAACGGTTATTCTGCCGGTAATATTTTACAGTTGCGAAAGTTGGGGTACGACCCTTACAGATGAACATAAATTACGAGTGTTTGAAAATTAGGTTTTGAGACAGATATACGGGGGCGAAACTGGACGAGATGACTGGAGAATGGAGGAGACTGCATAATGAAGAACTTCACGGACCGTACGACTCACCCGATGTTGTAAGAATAATGAAACCACGACGTCTAAGGTGGACAGGCCATGTAGCTCGGATGGGGAAAAAACGAAGATTATATTCCATCGTGGTTGGAAAGCCGGACGGAAAGAAACCATTGGGAAGACTGAGATGACGTCGGGAGAATAATATTAGAAGATATCTTTGAGAAGTAGGTGTTTGTGATGAAAACTATCTTGATCTTGCTCAGAATAGAATCCTATGGAGAACATTTGATACTGCGGCGATGAAGTTGCGAATTCCGTAAACCATAGAATAAGTACGTAAATACTGCTGAGACTCTCGGACCAGTTTCGTTACATCAGGTGAATACAAAATAGTTTTAAGTCTTAAGTCAGGCACAACATTAAGCCTGTCCCTGTTCACACATTTTAGTCCAACCAGGATAGAAAATCAATGACGGATCCAGGATTTTTGTGAGGGGGGTGCAGTGATGTTTTCATTGTTAACTACTCGTATAAATTTTGCATGTTTCCCCTTATGTTCCTAACTTTTACCATTGAATCTGACATTGGTATGCCCCTAAATAGACATTTGTAGAAAAATTGGATTTGTCCGGAAACAAATCAAACATTTTTTCTGAGATAAATTGTTGACATAATGTTATAACAATAAAGTATATTCCCTTGAGGAGAAGGCGCGCTCCCTCGGTGTCCCCTCTCTGGATCCGCCAATGCAGAAAAATCCTATTTCACAACTGTATGTTGTCGGAAATGGTAGCAGGTGGTTGATGGAGTGTTTTAGTAAAATAGGTCTCATATATTCTAAGTTATTCGTCACGAATCCTATATGAACATTTCATTTGTTTTAGAAAAATATGTTCACAAATACTAAGTATAGCCACTTTACTTTCATAAGACCTCTGACTCTTGTTTACTTCTCAAATCAGTGCAGAAACACAGAGCTGAATTTATTTAAAAATAGTAACTTTAGTGTCCTTTTTCAATCAACGAAATTAATTATTCATCGATTATCACAGTGGTTCTCAAACTCTGGGCCGCGAACAAGAGACTACAAATCATAAAACTATTAATCATTATCAGAAGATTCTTACCGACAATTGTAGTCTTTAGAACAGAACTTGAAACCTTATATTGTGAGAAAAATTAAAAAGCACATTGAACCGTCGCATTGAGTACTTTTAGAATCAAAGTGTGAAAATTCTTCGCTAGTGATATTAGCAATGTCTTGACTTTTACATCCCAGGATCTTATCTTAAAGTTGTATTACTTGAATGTTACAAATACAGATTTTCCACACAAAATGTAGACAATTCGCGTACCTCTTGCGACCTTGCTACGGATCATAGTTGAGAACCACCGGTTCAAACAATCAACCTTGTTACTTTAACTTGCCCTGTATAATATTCAGCTGTTTAAAAATGAATTCTAGGTATGAGCCCTTACTTAGGTCAAAATACATACACGTATTTTTAGATAAAATAATTCCACAATAAACTGATACATACACGGAGAGAGAGTATTTTCTGAGGACTCATGAGTTCGATTCCAAAATGGAGTATCGATGACCTTAAGTTGATTGATGTTTAAATTCCTACACAGTTGAACCACAACTGTGTAGGAATTTAAGGTTAATGTAAGGCAATGATCTCCAAAAAAAGATGGCAGCATTATCTCCGTATATGTCTAATGTATTTTTGTCGTTGACCGATATTTCAATGCTGCTTCTACAAATTGAAGCCTGGAGAGTTCTAACTTTCAGGGAAAAGAGTTTATAACCAATTCCACAGTTCGATTAACGTCGATTTTTTATTTTTATTTTTCTTCATTGTTGAAATTTCTAGATTGTTTTTGTGAATATCAAAACCTATAACAATGAAGCTCTTTGAACAATGAACAAAAACGAAACTAAAAATCAGCATCAATCGAACCGTTCTGAAGCATTTCGCATGGTACCAATTTAAAGTCGGGGATGAGACAGATGTGCTTGCTATTCGTTTGCCTAATGACTTTACAATTTAAGATTTTGCTCGGGGATTGCAAAAAAAAAAA
>JAGDQP010011373.1:0-21919 GCA_022664845.1 Lepisma saccharinum
ATATATATATATATATATATATATATATATATATATATACTCTATCAGAAAGCTTGTTAGCTCGCCATGGGTGGTCCCTCATGAATTATTCAAATACCCTAAAAAGCAAGATACCCCTACTTCATGTACATACACTATAGCTGCATTCTGTATTGTTACGTCATTTGTAATATCCAATTTAGTTAGATTTTTTTTTGTAACTATCTTTCGTGCCAGCTTAAAATTCTTCAAAAACGTGTTTGAACAACGAAAATCCAAACCAATAGTGAATAATGTTTCCGTTTCTTCGTGCATGTTCAAAGTCCTTTACAGCACGCAATTGCTGTCTTCGAGATGTTTTGTTTTCCTCCGATTTCAGAGCATTTTCAATTAAAGTTCTCTGTTTCTTAAATTTCCTTTGCGCTGCGGCTATACGTCCTTTTCTCCCTTTTCCTTCGACCATCACAAAATTATAAATTTTTGCGTTAATGTCCTCGTGAATTGCTGGACCCGGTTTGCTGCTCCTTGCTGGAGAAGAATCGGGATTATAATCACTTGAAGAGGGCTGACTATACTCCGTAGGTTGTTCGCACGCACTTTCTTCGGCGGTTTCACTTCCATTTTCCTTTTGGTCATCCGTCACATCTAGTGTTATTTCTTCTGTGATTTCTCCAGAATGTTCAAATCTGTTTTGAATCAGCTTAAATAACACGTCCGCAAAGTCTCTTCGGTTCCCCTTTCAACCACATGCGTATAAATTTGTATTTTTTTTACCAAGTAAGTTATGCACGTTAAGAGGGTTCGTACAATACTAGCGCATTTCTCCTACAACCCCTCTGCACTTCGCTTTGCTTTACAATAATTAGCGACGTTTTGCAGCATGCACACTACGCACGTTAACCTTGACTCTGGCGCCGTCTAGTGCCACATGGATGTAACTGCCCTGATTGATAAAGTACTGTCAACTGCTCTACTACAAACCTGTTTTCAAATATCTGACGAACTTTCTGTTCCTGTTTATTTCCTTACTTTTTTTTAACCTTTGCCTCCCTTATTGTGGGTGATACGAACATTTGCGAAATTAGCTGCTTTCAGATTCGTCTTTTTTGACCTCGATTTAACAAATGAGCGTGGTTTCATGTTCGAATTCAATTTTGAGACGGAGACCCTCCCTTGTAAGCAATAGTAAGCGAAGTGGTAATGTTAGACTTTAATCCTTAATAATTGAAAGAAAATCCGCCCCTTTCCCTTCTTAAAATAACAAGAGCTCCTTCGTGATCATTTCCCACTTTCTTTACTCCTTCAAAATGTGGAAAAAGAAAAGTCGTTAGAATTTTAACGGTAAACATATTATTGGCAAGGAATAAAGCTGTGTCGACTCTTTTTCAACTTTGCAGAATTCTAGCGTCACTTTGGAACCAGAAGGTACTATGTCCACTTTTTGGCAAAATGGAGTTAATACTGCATTCATAGACCTTGTAGTAAAGGACGTCAACCCCCAAAATAATATCTCACAAAACGACCTACAAGTGACTAGAAATGTTGAAAATGAAATTAATTTATACAGGCTTCAAATGGAACCTCAAACTTTAGAATTGTTTTTCTCAAAAGTAGCAAAAGTGGACATAGTACAGTAGTTTCTGGTTCCAAGATAACGATATATACTTTCTAATAAATACAATCGCACATAATGTCAAACAGGCGTCAGATCACTAAACCTATTAAGTCACATAAATTTAAAAATGCGATTACTAACAGAAAAAAATGGAACTGTGACAGTTTAGAAACGTTTTCGGATTCCCTTGGGCTGGACGTATCCACAACTTACTTGAATAATGAAATCTTTGGATTGATTTTTGAATATTTTGATATTGCTGACAAATCCTTCCACATTCGTGTTATATGTTAGTCCATGATTTGGATTGGGATTAAAATAAATGGAAAAGTTCCCCATGTAAACATGGTTAATGTAATATCCGAAATAACCGGGAACCACACAGACAATAAGAATGTGATTACTATTTACTTGCATTCGTCTGACATCAGACAGGGATGCATCAGTTTGTACAAAAAAGGTTAGATTACCGCAAGGAAGTATAAATAGTAATCACGCTCTATTGGTGATACTACAGTGGAACCTCGATAACTCGAATTCCTTGATATCTCGAATTTTATTCATCCCCTTCATCTTCCCTATTCCACTCCATGTTAATTTAACTCTATAAGTCGAATGTTGCTAAGTAAAAACCTCGATAATTCGAAATTTTGTTGTTTTCTGGACGTGTCGTTCAACTCCAATAACTTGAAATCTCTTGCTTGGGAACCTATACAAGTCGAAGTTACGGTATAAATACCTGTATAAGTCGAAGTTTCATTAAGATAAACCTTTGTATCTCAGAGTTTAAGGGCTAAACGATCTGAGCCGAACGAAATGAGGCGTTAGATGCTCACGTCAATGCTAGTGGTGTCTCAGTGAGAATCTGTTAGGCCATGATCGGCAAGCAGTTAAGTGTTTCATATGTTGGCGAAGCGAAAATGCTACTGAAATGAAGCGTCAGTTAGTTTCGACCCTCTACGTCTCGAAGTTTCAAGTCAAAATACAGTATTCGGTATCCTGGCCTGAGTCATAGATGCCTAATGACCATAACATAAATTCAAATGCAAAAATTTAAGAGGTGATTGCGAATATTAAAATAAGAAAGAAGTTCCTATTAAACGCGGTTGATGTTCCGATTCTTTCTGGAGATACAATGTTTCCAACTTGGAGCCTATGGTCGACGACAATGCTTGATAAATCAGAAACGACACATTGAATAAAAGATTTGTTTCAGGAAATTTGTTTCTAACAAAACGGTGGATATCAGGAGTGAAAACACAATGTCAATGGGCTCTCAGTGTTGCCAGCCTGGTGAAACATTTAATTGTTGAAATTGTTCCAAGCGTTCCAGACTTATGCTGCAGACGTTCCAGAGTACCTATTGTTAGGTGTCGACTTTGGGTTCCAAGTTGGAAACCATTAAATTTTTGCCGTGCATTTTTGCTACACCTTCAATACGTTCGTAAACAGGGTGTAACAAAATTCAATAGACAAACTTCTGCGATGGAAGGGATACAGTTCATAAAAAGATAAGGTAAAAAATCTTAGTGACTGGTGTGGAAATTCACCCACGTTTCGGAGCTACAGGCTGGCGAAGCGTAAGAAAATGAATTTTTGGCGCTTGAAATTCCCAATACTTGGAACAGTAGAGCTGAGGAGGCATGGTAGCGTCATAAACTTCAAACCTAGTATATCCAAAAATACATGCAAAATTGTGCAATGGGTGCGCAGTGGACCAGGCGATTGTCGTAGGTCGAAATAAGGATGTATTAGACGATTTTCCGTATCAGTAAATATGACATACGTAATCACCACCATCCAAACTGCAATGATATTCTCTCTCGTTGATATCAAATAAACAAAATCATTCGTTGAAAGTACGTAATTCTTATCCCTGTTCGTTATGGAACCACTAATTTCTTTTAAAATTCTTTGTAGTATGAAAGCTGTTTTGCATATCGACTTTCCGCAGAGGGATTATTGTTACCTGCTGGAAATTCATCCTATTCGTTCTCATTTTGACCCGCCATTACCTCAGAGAGTTTCTGAATATCCTCTACTTCCTGCGGAATACATTACATCCACATTACGCAACTTTGAAATATGCATTTTTGGATGAAGCATGTTTGAAGTCCCTTATGATACCATGCCGCCTCAGCTCTACTGTTAAATTTATAGGAACTATCAAACTCTTACGCTTTCGCCAGCCTATAGCTAGGAAACGCGGTGAAATTTCCACCTCGGTCACCAATATTTAGATTTTTTAAATACTTTCTTGTGTGTATATTTTCTTTCTGTAGCTCCAAGGTTGTCAGTTGACTTTTGTTACACCCTATATATAGTTTTCTTTGGCTCTTTACAAAATGTCTGATGAACAATTACAGACATTGTGTTTCAAGAAATAAGAAAATACATTGTATTTTGTCTGTTTTTATCTTTTCAAAACAGAAAGATTCAGAAGAAATTTAGTCTCTGCATCTGATTGAACTATATTTATGGGGAATAAGACGGCGACTAAGAAACAAGAACGTGATGCAAGGCCGATGGAGACAAATAATTGCAAGGCGAGGCAGATGGACTCAGAAAACGAACTATTTGATGAAACTAAACTAAACAATTTAGATTAAATAATTATTGGCCATAAACCTGAAGGTTTGAGCCATCTGAATAATTATGCTTCTTCTTCTTCTTGTTGGAGTCATTGACCGAAGCTTTTAAAACCTCATGGATCGAAACATAAGTTTTATTTTGGGTGTGTTTATTAAACTATTTCCTTGATTTTTGTTTGTGTTATCAACAGTATGTTTGGCTTCCATGTGCTTTGACATTTGTTACATTATTATTCCCTCTGTTAAATTTTGCATTATAATGTTTGTGTTGTCTAAAAGTAAACTTTGATTCGGTAAGTTTGGATTTTCAAACAGAATATCAATTAGCATTGAAACTATGTTGATAAGTTTGTGGAGTAGTTCAGAATGATCGGAATTATTATCCTTTCCTGAGTGTAAAGATTTTGTTCGTTTTTCCTTGTTATTGATTAGTTTAGGTTTTTATTCTCTACTAACATTGATCCTTGTAGTTCTTCATATTGTCTTTTAGCGTCCATTACTTTGCCGCCCTGTATTTCGTCATTAGCGGTTTGCATTTCCATATCTTGCATTTCTTCATTGCCTTTTAAGGGAATACATTGATTTGACTCAGAACCTGCTTGTTTGTGATTCACGGTATATGTATCTTTATTCAAATTATTGTTTTTCTTTCCCCGTAAGTTTAATGTATGATCTTGCATCAGTGATTGTCTACAATATTCTTTATTTTGTTTGCCACCTTTTCTGTTTGAATCCGGACTCCCTAGATTATGTGATACTCTATCTCCAAAAGTATTATGGTTTTCATAGTTCTTATCTACCGCATACTTCACTGCTTGAGAGTATAATACTGTTCCCTTTGTATTTTATTGCCTTCACCAAATTTTTGTTGTCGAGCTTCTTTATATGGAATATTTTTAATAGCCATTAATTCACTTATTTCTTGTTGCAATATATATTCTTGACAAGTGGGATGACCAGTTGTATGTACTTCTGACTTACAGTGAAAACATTTTCGTGTAGCTGTGCATGATCCTTGATGTTTTTTTTTCTGTACATATTTCACATTTCTCTTCTCCATAACATTCTGAGCTCAGATGTCGATAATTCAAACAACGTTGGCAATAACGTACCTTTCTTACTTTGGGCTGAACTTTAAACCTTTCTCTATATACACTGATATACTCAGGTAACTCTTGCGTTTCTAGTGTGAATTCAATGAGTTTAGTGTCTACTAATAACGTTTCTCCCGTATTATTTTGTATTTTCTTTTTTAGTCTTTGTATTCTGACTATCGGATATTCACATTCCACATTATCTTCTATTTCAGATATCGTTACATTGATTGGCACTCCATATATCACCGCATATCTATGAATTAACATCTTAGGTAATGTTACTGAGATTTTCAGTTGTTTATGCATGTCTGTATCGCATAGGAAGTCATTTGCTTCTTCCCTCGTTTTGAAGTTAATTTTAACTGCTTTACGTCCTAACGTTTCTATTCGTATAAAGTTTATTTGTTTATGCATCAGGACCTGGCTAGTTTTTATAGTATTGTATCCAGAATAATTATGCAATACAATAAAATGATTATCTTCTTCGTCTTCATCTTATTTCCTATTGGGGAAATTTGAGCCAATTAGAATTACAAACTACGGTGACCAAGATGGCGGAACAAGTTGTGACGTCAGGCTTCAATTATTTTTGCTAAGGGCATCCCTGTGGTACGCACAGCCTATTAAGCACGCCCACCTCCGGAGAGTAATTACTCCTTAAGAAAACACAAAACAGGTGAGGATTAATATAATTCTTGATTAACATAGTAAAAACGGCGGAAGTCACCTATAACGTCACACTGAGAGGTTGTTTTCATGAATGCTTGCGTAGCTTGCATTGCAAGCAATTTGCGTGACTAGCCAATTGATAATATTTACAGTGGGTGGCGTCAGAGCCTGTCAAGGCTGATTTTCATTTAAAGCTTGCTTTGCTTGCGATTAGGGTGACAACCAGGGTGCGAATTCCAGCCGGGGATGGGGGACGATGTCCCCCCGGGAATGTATTTATCCCTGGCTGATAACTAGAATTCACTATCCCAGGTGGGGATGAAAGTGTCCCCTCTACCACGTTATAACTTTCTTTTCACGAACTTGCAATTAGACCGGTAAGGTTGTGTGCTCTAGTTATCAAAACAATCCAGTCATACATATCTAAAGAAACAAATATGTTGTTTGCATACAAAGCTTTTATCAAAGCTGGATATAATAGAGGAAAGTATCTAAATTTCGCCTAGTAGCCTATTTGACTCATATATGTTTCTCAGTTTGTAGGAGTTTTAAATTATTAGAGTCAATCATTATGTCTGAAGTAAGGCTCGAACAGTAATCACCAAATATTTGTAGGGTGCTGCGTGTCTCGTGGTCGTTTGTAGTTTTTCTCCTTGTTGGAGCTTTGCAGTGATTCCCACGTTGTCTAAGAGCTTCAGCAGCTCTAAGCTTTATAGTAGTAACTATAAGCATGCTTGGTGAATGGTAATTGAGTTATAATATACACTGATAAGTTTGAAGGGAAGAAGCTTTACCCTGATGTGTGGAGAATCAGTGTCAAGAGAGTCCTGATGGGTCCAAATTTCCAATCCCTAAATTTAATACGATGCATTGTAGAACGTAAAGAAAGTGAATTAGTTTCGAGGAGCAGAGAACAAACTGCAATTAAGTGAAAACCGCGCAATTTATTTGCTATTTGACAATTATATTGTCACATCTAACAGTGCGAGAGAAATTGGAAAAGAGACAAATAATCAACTTCGTAAAAGCAAAGCTAAAGGACTTTATTTATCAAGCAGAGATGGCAAAAGAGTCCATCAACAAGCACCAAATCTACAACTTATTACGACATGGACTGTACTTCCAAGAAAACAAGGATGAGAAGTGGGTTGGATGTAGAAAATGTCATATTTGGTTCCATGAAAACTGTGTTGCAAAAGATCCACTTTTCCCCTGTGATATTTAGCTACAATAGCTCGAGAGTGGTTTAAAGATAAAATCTACTTCTCCAGATTTCGTGTTTTTAACTTACAATGAATCAGAGTTTTTTTTATTACTTACAGCCTTTCCTTTAGTTTAGAAAAGTGACAGTCGTATTTTATGCATAATTACAATAATTGTTCATAATATTCCACTGTAATGTAGTAAGCAGATTTCTTGTTTGTTTTTATTTTTGATGTTTAAGCCATTGTTGCTATTTATGTGACAGCAGGCAGTGGACGAAATTTGGACCCATTAAAAAAAAATGTATTGTTTTGGAAAATACGTTAGTTCTCATGTTGTATTAATGAAATTATTGTTGAGTCACAACATTTGTACTTTAACGTTTGTAAAAGTTAATATAATATTCACACTCTTATTATGAGAATTACAACAGATTTTACGAGCATCCAAAAAAGAAGTGGGAGAAATGTGGATACTTTCCTCAGGATTGGAAATTTTAGAGAAATATAAAACAAAAAGGCCGAGAGCCGTATCAAAAATAGCAGTTGGCTGCTAGGCCATGTTCTGGGAACTGATTAGGGCTGTCACAAGAGTCATGGAAAAATCAGGGTATTCAGGTCTCTGGAGGACAAAACTTGTAGCAACCCTGATAGTAAATTTATGAACTTTATGTTCATTTTCCCCTTTAAATCGTTAAAAGAGGCGAAAATCTAGAATAGATTCATTCATATGTACTTCTGCACTTCTCAACAGTACTGAAGTTAGCGTTTCGCTAGCGAGAATAAGCATGGCAGGAAGGTGTAATTTATTAATGACAATGCATTATTTTGAATGAGGAGCCAGAGTCTTGCCTTACACAGAAGAATACCCTTCAAAATATTCCTGATTGAATTGTTCTTAACGTCCTAAACGAGCTGGTAAGCTTCTAAGAACGGGACCTACAGTTTAACCTGGGCTCCGAACTACTTGTATCCCCACCGAGAATCGAAACCGGGATCCCTTATTACAAGGCAAAGAGCGTTATCACTCATCCGAGGGGACAGTCAAAATCTGCCTAGCATATATAGTCAAGCGATACGTATATAGCTCTTTTATTGAAAATTGTCCTGTATTGGACAGAAGGACGAGTACAAAACTATAAACTATATTTGAGGCTGTTTATTTCGTACATATTATATTTCAAAATCCATACCCTGAGAATATCAAAAGTGTTGCCATTCTTTTAGCAAAGGGAGCACTGTGACTAAATAATTAATCATTGTAGTGAGAAGGGAAGAGTTTACAAACTCTAAGGTAATATTGCAGTCAACCATAGAGTTTCGAATCTCGAAAGAAGAGTTATTTTTTCATTTGCGTGGGATAGCGTGAAGTTGAACACGGAAATTTGTACTATCATATTCTCGTACCGACAACAAGTTTAATCTTAGACACCAAATTATCATAGTATCATCAAAAGTTTTGTCAACGATAATCCAGTAAGTTAAGTTACATGTAAACAATATCAAGTACTTTATTTCCCCCCCCCCCTGAAAAGATAACCTAATTCGCACATCGGTGATTAGCCAATTGAAACATGTGCTTTAAGGCCTCCTATTACGTGTTCTACGCTTAAGGGCTCATTTTCATGGATGCTTCCTTTGCTTGGGATGTGGGTGAATAGACAATTGAAACACGGGGTGTTTTGTGGTGTAACAGGTGTTTCAATTGGCTATCACCCAAATCTGAAGCAGCACAAGCTTTCATAAAAATGAGCCCTAAGACGTATTATAATTGGCTATTCACCCAAATCGCTTGCAAAGGAAGCTACGTAAGCTTTCATGAAAATCAGCCTTCAGGTAAATAAATACCTTTAATATAAAAAGTATGACGTCATAGTTGACTTCCGACGTTTTTACTATGTTAATCCTCACCTGTGTAGAGACTGTAGACGTAAACGTATTGTCAGTCACTTCATTGACTGTCAACTGTCTGTATTTTTATTTACCGTTTTGTTCATGTTGTCTTATTGTAATTTGTGAAAGCAAGGCCAAGTGTTCGGAAACGTTTTGCTGTAACGAGTTGTATTAAATTTTAGTGGGTAATGATGTGAATACGAAATGATCAGAAACATATTTGTGTGTGGAAGGGGACTTTACGCGTGAGAAATAGAAATTACAGTCGGAGTATTATTGATGTCTGCGAAAGGTACATGCTTGATTGCCGGCCGGTAGCTTGTATTACATACGAAAGGTGCATAGGTTTTTGATACCTCCCTATTTATTACGATACAGTATATAAGAAAATCTGAACTTGGTTTGTAGGAAAAACTTTGTCGTTAGTCAGCTTCATGCAACAATACCATTGGTTTCCCCATTCATGCACACCCACGAGTTAATATTGAGCAACCGAGGACAAGTGGAGTTTGAAAAGTTTATTATTGGTTGGGTATGATATTGAGAACGTGAAAGGGAACAACAATTAAATCACGTGGTTAGGTTTTGGTTATTGGTTGTCTTATATAAGGAGAAGAAAATTTGGAAAAGTAATCACTAATTGGTACCCGGTACCCTAAATGGCACTTTTATAGTAGTGACGAACCAAACCAAAATCGCTAAAAAAAAAAAAAAAAAAAAAAACTACCGGCATCCTGTATTTCCATATTTAATAATTACATCCTTGCGTTTTTCGTAAATTATTTTAAATTAGTGAACATACGAACGTGGAAGTTAAGTGTGGTCATGTATCTTTGCACTCTTTGTTACGCTCGTAATGCACAAACAAGCGTCATCATTTAAACACCGTCTTACCCTCCTCCACATGAAAACAACTAACTACGCCAAGTAGTCCTTCCGCTACCGTCTTAAAACATCTTAAAAACTAACTACAACAACATTATTATTTGTTTTTAATGCTACCCACATTACAATTTCGCTCCCGTTTCATCAAGCAACGCTCAATTCATCCTGTAAATTACTTAAAATTGGTCCGTCACTACTATACTTAAGCCCCCCCCCCCAAATTAATATTTTTGCATAAATGATATAGTGTCAGTGTGGAGGACATTGCTATATAAACATTTAGGACTTGAAAAAAACATATTGTCACCCAGGCGCCACAATAAAACAAATACAGTTTGTTGCATATCCGTACATAGTTACTGGTAGGCGCGAGACATAATTCCAGTTAACCTGGCACCCGTGATTTTTTTTAGCCCTGTATATATTCGTTACATTTTTAAAAGAGGGGATCAACAGGGTAACGTTCAGTGAAAATCCGAACAAGATACGTAAAGTGGTTATCGACGTATGCCTTAATAACTTGAAAGCCCATAAAAAATGAACTTGCGGGGTTACGTGACAAAACTAGAAGAAGTTCTAAAAATGCTGGCAACTTAGAATATAAATCTTGATCGTGTTGTTCATTCTTTGTTCCATTGGGTATCTGTGTGAGGTACCCACAATTTCGTCTATCGATGTTTTTCCGATGAGTTTATGGACTAAATGTACGGTACCTTAAAAGCTTACATTAAGTGAAAATTTTAAATAGATAAATTAAACAGTTACCGAGGTATGGTGTAACCAAGGTACCCCGGAATACTCTTATGGATGATATTTTAATACACTGTGATGGAACCTATGGTTGGTTTTGAAGTAACTTATTATTGAATTCCATGTCTTATCATGGAGTTCAAATCCTTACTACGCCGTATCTTGATAACCGTTTAATTTATCTACTTTAAATTTTCACTTAATGTAACCGGTATTGTATATTTTGTCTATAAATGTATCGGGAACTTGGATAGCCGAAATATTGAGTATCTAAGTACGGATGAACTTTATAACACGCAGATTCAGCCAGCTATTGAGCCACTGTACCACGGTAAGCTCTGTACAGGGTTCCCACTCACCTGGAAAACCTGGAATAGTTAGGGAATCCTGCTTAACACTAAAAATTCCTGGAAAAGTCTGGGAATTTCACTAAAATGTTTGAAAACGTGGAAAAGTCAGGGAATTTGATAGCTTATTGTTCGAAGTTCATTTAGCTACAGCAGGCATTTAATGTTAGATCGTTTTTGAAATTACTTGGAGGCTAATGTGCCAACCATGAAGCAATTTAAGAAAAGAATACAGTGAAATATTTTGATGTATCTTTATTTTCATGCAACTATGATCTTTATTTTCCCATGGAATTATGATATGCATACAAAATGGGGTACCTGGAAATTTCTGATTAGTTACCTGGAAAAGTCAGGGAATTTGATCTTGGCAAATGAGTGGGAACCCTGTCTGTACCACTCAATCCCTTGCAAATAATTATCGCACACATATTTTTTTAAACATATATCGGCAGCCAACAGCAGTGTTACGACTAGCTATATGGAATTATTTGTTAAATACGCTTTCGAGGTGATCAACACATAACAGACATGTGTTGATCAACTCGAAAGTTGACCCCAGGGGCACTATAACGAGTTCCTAGGAGCAGTTTTTTAAAACAAAATTGAAACCTACGTTTGAAAGTATTAAACTTTTATTCTCATCCATTTTTACATCAGAAAAATATTTTACATCCATTATTACCTCAGAAAAAAAAAGGGGAAAAAAAGTGCTGTGGTTGTGTTTTTTGTTATGTTATGAGTAGTAGCTTCCAAAGTGGATAATTTTTTGTCACGAAGATTTGAAAAAACGTTCCATTTCTACGAATAAACTAATTAAAAATCCGGGAATTTTGAAATGCCGATAGAGTTGCCACTCTGAAGAAAAGGATGTGCAAAAATGGTGGAATGTAAACAGTAGGATCATGCTAACGGCCGCAGAGAATGCCCTTCAGGAAAGCCCCCCCCCCCCCCCTACAGGAAAAGAGACGCGCTGGGCGTCATCGTTACACGACCCATATTAGTCAAATGAAGGATGATCAAGACTTCGTGGTTACCGCTGAAGACAGAATCAGAGAGAGGTGGGCGGATATTGTGAAACGCTCCTAAATAAAGGAATTCTGAGGGAAGTTCTTAGCGATGGAGCTCCAAATCTTGGATCAACACAAAGAATAAGCCGGGGAAAAAGTAGAGAAAGCCTTAAAGAAAACAAAGACCTAAAAAGTCACAGGGCCTGATTGCATACCAGTAGAAGCGTGAGTTTGGAGATGCAAGATTTGATGAACAAGAAAAATTGGCGACTCAATGGACATTGTTTCTGTAGATTATGGTACCAATTTTTAAGGAGAAGGGAGATATACAGGATTGTAGAAACTATAGAGGAATCAAACTATTGTCGCATATGATGAATATTTGGGAGAACATTGTAGAAGAAAGATTATGAGAAGAAACTACAATAGTTGAAGAACAATTTGGATTTATGCCAGGAAGAAGTACAACGGACGCAACTTTCATATTAAGACAAACTTTGGAAAAGCAAAAAGGATTGCATATAGTCTTGATTGATTTGGAAAAGGCCTACGACAGAATACCACGTTAGGGAATATGGTGATGTTTGAGATCGAAGGGAACGCGAAAGAAATATGTAAGGATAATCAAAAATGTGTATACAGGAGCAAGACAGGTAAGAAGTATTGTGGGTCCTTAAGCGCATACTTCTTCAACGTGGTCATAGATTTTATAACTTAGGATGTGAGAGATGAACTCCCCTGATATATGATGTCTGTCGGTGATATTTTACTATGCTATACTAATAGGGCAGAATTTGAAAGGAACGTAGAGAGTTGGAATCTGGAGAATAGAAGCCTAAAGATTAGTAGAAAAGAAACTGAGTAGCTTGAGTTAAACGGAGAAGAAAATTGGGAAGTGAGGTTGCAATAAAAACTATTGAATAAAGTAATATATTTATATATATATATATAGGTTCATCTGTTACTGGGAATAGCAATTTGGACTTCGAAATAACACACAGAATGTAAGAGTGTTGGCAAAATTGGAAGAAAGTATGTGGTGTTCTTTGTGACCGCAGAATCACGGTGAAAGGGATGGTTTACAAAACAGTGGTTAGACAAGCAGTGATATACGGAGAAACATGGTCAATAGGGAAAGCACAGGAAAAGAGATTAGATGGTACCGAAATGAGAACGGTACGCTGGATGTGTGGGATAACAAGAGGCAGTGAAAAATGTAAGAGAAACAACCAAGGTTGTACAGATGTCTAAAATTTTAATGTCATTTATGGCCTTTAGGGATCTAATTCTCAGGCCGGAATAGGGGAGGGGAAAGAATGCGGGAAGATGTCGGTCAGGGCCTAAGCTGAAGTACCATCCCGGCATTTGCCAGATGTGACTGAGAAAAGATCTTAGTCATAATAGTCGGCCACTGAGATTGAACCCACGACCTAAATGTTATGCCAACGCTCTAATACTGAGCCTTGGGCGCTCGTTGAGATATCTAAGAAGATACAAGAACGAAAACTACAGTGGTATGGACATATGATGAGAAGAACAAATGACTATGTAGTCAGGAGACTGATTGCAATGGAAGTGGAGGGCAAGAGAAGTAGAGAGAGGCCAAGGAAGAAATGAATGGATAGGATTAAGAAAGATCTGTCAAGGGAAGAAGTTCAGGATAGGGCTTTGTGGAGAAGACTCACCAGAAACGTCGACCCCACGTAGGTGGGGAAAAAAGAAAAAGAATTCAGTCTCGTTACCATGGAACGATAAGAAGTTTAAGATTCCAATGTATAAATTTTAAGGAGTGAACCTATACTGTGTAATCAAACGTAGTTTGAAGCAAATTGATCAAATCGTTGTTACTTTAAGCGCAAATGTTAATAGATGACTCTCATTACCATCAGACTGTAATAAACTGGAAGTTCTGGTGCGTCAAAATATGAATTCTTATCCACTCTATTAGAATTGGAATTTCATGATTAAAAGGGAGTTGTCTTAAATAGTTAGTATAACGTGATGAAGCTAAATGTAGAGTTCCGCTGTTTCTCGCCAGAGAGCAGCATGGTACTAACTCAGTGTCACCTATCGGTAGTTTTGAGGACTGGCTGAACTTATTTTTTGGTCATGGACCAACCGGTAATATAATGTCCCTTATTGCTATCAAGGGACATAAAAAGAAAAAGGATACTTACACGAACCAAAGATGATTGTAACCGTGACGGAAAGATGCGTATCCCCATGGAAACAGTAATGTATCAAGCACCATTAGGTTTTTAAAAGCCGCAAATCAAAGCTCGTGCAGCCAATGGGAGGAGGAGAGGAGAATGTACTTGTTCTCCATTATGGTTCATCTTTACTTTTATTTCTCACAACAGTCAGTGTTATTATAAGCCGTGTATAAATTCAATTTTAGGTAAAAGAAAATAGTTTGGTCTTGCATGTTCGCAATCCGACTGGTAAGAGAACGAAGCTACATTAGCTGACGGTAGGTGACACTACAGAAACATCCTGCTTCCTGGTGAGAATAATTGGAACTCATTGCATCTAGCAAGATCACACTACATGTAAAAATGAATGATTATTTGTTTCTGATGTTCTTAAACAGTTTATCGCACCTGTACAAAATTTGACATGAATATTTCTGGATAACATTTGAACACAATTGTGAGGGGGCCCCAATGCCAAGGCACCTCTGTTGTCATTGTTGCCATCTTATGGTAAAATTAAATTTTTCCTAAAGTGTTTCAAACTTAGGATGTTATTTCTTGATACTCTAGAAAAATGACTTTGGGAGGGGGGGGGGGGGGTTCAGAACTTTAAGTACTTCCGTTGCCAGTGTTCCCGCATTATTACACAATTCAGTTTTCGCAAAATCTTGTGTTTTAACATACATACAACACAGTTGGCATGAATACTCCACGATACCGTACAAACACGACTGTAGGATGTGTCCAGCCGTAAAATATCCAAGTGTTGCTACATTGTAGAATTAAGTTATTAAGCTAAAGCATTTTATACTATTCAATATTGGTGTCCTGGCGTTATTCTAAAAAAACTGTACTTTCTTCTTTTTAGGTCGAGAAAGCTAGGAAATGGGTGTTAAAGTACAAATTGACAATCCAGATTCAACAAATAGGCCAGAAGTCAAAATATTATGTCTTGATCTAGATAATTTTAGTCCAACAGTACAGTTTTTGCTTTGTTCGTGTGCAGTTTTCTTCTTTTTTATACTGTATGGATATTTACAGGTAATTAAATTTCTTGATCTTAATTGATTCTTTTTGTTTTATGTTGTTGATATTAGAACATACAGGTGGTACATATGACAGTAAACTGAAATCTCTTTAGATAAGGAACGTAATGTAATATGTTAATTAAGTGTGTGTTCGAACTCTATAAATATGTTAACCACATCTCTCACTTCTCTGTGTATGTGCATAACAAGCTGCTCGCCTTGTTCATGATTCGCAGATTCGAGGCTGTGTTCTTGAGCTTTATGTCCGCAATCAAGACATAGCTCTCGTGCGGCCAGACCAATGAATACAGTACTCTATCGAAGACAGAGTTTTTAGTAATACGGATTTCACTTATAATGAAATAAAACCCACACGCTTCTCATTAAATTAATTCCCATTTACTAGCATATACAATGAAGTAGATTGTATCATTATTTAAGTACATTTAGCAATCAAGAGATTCTGTTGGAACATCACAGCATCTAGTTGTTCAGCAGTCAACACCACTAATAATCACAAGTTTTGAATTTTCTAACCTCTATATTCCTGAAAACTAACTAGTGACCTTTATGTGTTTTTTTTTTTTTTTTGACTTGAGGTGCTATGATTGAATTTTATTTACAGCCTTTAGGCATCCAAGGCTCAGACCGGGATAGGGGAGTCGAAAGGGTTCGGGAAGGTGTCGGCGTGGGCCTACCTTGAAGGTGCATTTGCCTGCTGTGACTGAGGAAAACCCTCAGTCAGGATGGTTGGCTGCTGGGATCGAACCCACGACCTCCCGAATGCTACGCCAACGCTCTACCACTGAGCTACGGCGGCTCGCTTTGAGGTGCTATGAGGAAACTAGGTTTGCTCTATCGCTTCACAGAGATTCGCAATAGTGCTATGTTTCCTCTAGCATCGAATACTGCTCGCCTATATGGTCCATGGTATGTCCCATGCATCTTACTAAGTTATGATTCAATTATAAATTTCTTTCTTGCTATAGTGATGTTGTTGTACATGTCATTTATACTTCTGTTGTTCTTGTTTATTTTTGTTATTGTTCCAGTATAAAATGACCGCCATGTGTTGTATTTGAAACTTATTCGTAAATAAATAAATAAAAATAAACATAATATTTCGACCATATATCGCGCTCTTATAGAAAATTAGACTGGTATGATCTTCAACCAACGAAAACATCATCATACTTATAATCTAGATTCAAGTTTCTTCGTGACACTCATTCTTTAAAATCCGCGATGGCTCAATGATAGAGCACTCGCCTCGGGTGCGTGAGGTCACGGTTCGACACCGGCTTGTGCCATGTGGGCTTTGTGATGAACAAATACCGTGTGCGTGAGTTTTCTCGGGGTTCCCCCATTTTCTTCATTCGGCCTGAGTCAAATTTGCTTAAAAACCTTAAATAAAATTCAATTTATTCTTTAAATTCCTGCTTCAAAGAGAACACGGTACTCTCAGTGCAAAGACATAAAACAGATTACTACACAAAATCTTTTACTGTGTACACTACCAGAACTTGGAACGAAATCCCAGAACACATCAGGAACTTAGGTTCTCTCTCATTATTTAGACGTAAACTTTAGTTGTTTTTTTTTTGTTTTTTTTTTTCAGCATACGAGCCACACTACTGTTTTACGTACTAGATACCCAGGCATAGTCTAACATGACACATTGATATTTTCTATCATAATTTTTTTCTCTTCGTAAATATAGATAGTATTTCTTCTTCTTTTTCGTATTTGTTTCGCTTTATGAGTGTATTATCATATACGAGTACTATGTTCTTTATTTTTTTTCTAAATTCATAATCTATGTCAAATGTAAATTTACGTGGCGAGGACCAAATCCTATGCTTACCTTCAACATGGTACAACGATGGCAGCGAGGATGTTGTACCATGTTGAAGGTAAGCGCATGATGATTATCTATGATTTATTAGTATTCAGTTGTTCATATTGTGTAAATTTAATGTAGAATTTGAAAATAGTTGAGTGGAAGAATAGTTTTTATGTCGTAACGCCGCCAGTTAAAAGAAGAGTAAATGAAATACAATAAAATAATTTCGCAAACATGTCAATAAAATAAATCTAATAATATCCTCACACATGTCGATCGACATATTTGCAATATTCAGTACGTTTCTACCTAACCCCTGTTAATTCCTTGCACATAAAATAAATCTTTTAAAATCTGTGTACAATCTGTTGATCAGTTATGTGTAGAATAATATTCATTTAATTATGGTAATCACTTTAAACGCTTTAAAACACAGTCTTTTTATCCTTTCTTTAACATACTTGTAATCCGTTCACACGTTATTTATATTTTTCAATTACAATTACACATAAAAAAACACTTCCTACATAAATTATTGTTGTGCTGAAGAAGCCTTCACGTAGAGGGCGAGAAGTGCTTCCGCAGATGTGACTTTTCGGTCAAAAGACGACTACAATTAATGTTTAAGAGAAGTATTTTTGATAATACGAGGTGAAGTCAGGAAGTAAAGTACCCGAATTAATATCTAATCTTATATTCACAATATTGAACTGCTTTTTGGCTGGGATAAAGTTCAAACCTTGACTAGTAGGTGGCAGTAATTTAAAGTTTCAGTACCCCTTAAATCCTGCATAACACATTCATGATGACTACTACCTTGTGTGAATGGACTGTCAGTTGTCGAATAACACACTTGCTGCACACTCTTCTGTACTCCAACCTTTCGTGTACAATGTCCCGGATTGTGGAATGTAAAAGATTAAATTTTCTTCCAACTCAACAAGTATCAATGCGATTAGCTCGCAAAAGCTCCTCAATTGTAGGGACAAGATGTTCTGACGTAAAAGGACGTCTCTTCTTTTGTTCATGTCACAATCACATGATTATCACTGAATTCCCGTCACGTGATTATCACTGAAATCGAAAATGCTGTCATATGGCAGTCAAGGTCTGAACTTCATGTCAACCAAGAAACAGCTCAATGTCTGGAATATAAAATTAGATATTATTTAGAGAACCATATTTTCTGACTTCCCCTCGTACATTCGTTCTCCGTGCGTTAATATGTCTCTTTTTGGATCAGGTAGTTAATTCAGAATCAAGATATTATTGATGTAGGGTGTGACTTAAGAATAAGAAACAATGTATTATTGGCGTTATTATTTTTGGATTTCTAGTCTCATGTTTATTTTAGAACCGAAATTGAACTTTTGTGTATTAGCTGGGTATTTGAATGGTGTAAGCTCATCATCTTATGGGGTTAATATGATATAAAATCCAGGTCTAAACAGTAAACATAATAATAATATATCATGAGGATAAACGACTACTTGGTTAATCCGAAACCATTGATTTTGTATTTAGTCGTATATTATTGGTCTTTCATTTCTGGTGAACTATTTTGTCATACGTAACTTAATGCCAAAGTGCCTTAACCTGCTCGGAATAAAAAGACTAAAATTCTAATATTTACCTGTATACTATTGTCTTTTAGGAACTAATCTTTACGCTGGAAGGATTTAAACCATTTGGGTGGTATTTAACGCTTGTACAGTTCGCTTGTTATGGAATTTTTGGATGGATCGAAATGAAAATAAAGCAAATAAAAGGCAGGCAGTAAGTATGTAGTTCTTTTTCTTTAATAAAAACATTTTCTTTATTGTGTAAAAGGAATAATTACCATGTTTGATTCTTATTGCACGATATTCAGAAAGTAATAAAAAAAATATATATTTGGTGGCGATAATATATATATACATAAGAATTTACCTTATATATATATATATATATAAGGTAAATTTATGATAAAAGGTAAGGAATACGTACTGAATTCCCGTCACGTGATTATCACTGAAATCAAAAATGCTGTCATCTGGCAGGCAAGGTCTGAACTTCATGTCAGCCAAGAAACAGCTCAATATCTGGAATATAAAATTAGATAATAATTAGGGAATCCTATTTTCTGACTTCCCGTCGTACATTCGTTCTCCGTGCGTTAATATATCTCTTTTTGGATCAGAGACACAATATACACAGTTTTTCGCGATATTTCGGTATATTGCAACCGTATTCTTGCTTCTAGAAAAAAAGACGAACACATGTAGATTGAAGCAAGACGAAGACGACATTGGCACCACGTAGTGGAAAACGCATCAAGTTTGGAGAAGAATTGACTGCTATATAACGCGTGGAACAAATAACAACTGTACAGCGTGTAAATTTGGGATGGAATTGTGGAAGGAAAAGTGTTGAAAATGCAGAGCAAACAGGATGTTTAGAGTTACTGAAGGCCAGGATTCATTTCGCACTTAAACCATGAATAAAGGCGCCCTCCCACAGACTGAGATGCTCGGCGTAGGGGGTAAAATGTGTATTATGACAACCAGGAAAGAGAGGTCAAAATTGGTGTTGTGAGACTGTGTGTAAGGAGACTGGGGCATCCGCTTTGTTTATAATGCAGAAGTGATGGTGGTTAATACGAATGTTAAGAGCACAACCTGTTTCCCCCCCATATAAAAGCCACAAAAGAACCTGCAGGTTAGGATGTATATTACATTAGAGGTGTGGCATGTACCCTTGAGATTAAGGGTGTACTGGCCACTAGCAGTTTTGATAGTGACTGTGGGAGAAGTGATGAAAATGGAGCAGGTGTCGTCTTTTCGTCTACAAGCAAGAATACGGTCGTAATATACCGAAATATCGCGAAAAACTGTGTATATTGTGTACGTGTGTGGGTTTGTTCTCCTATGGACCAAATAAGCTGTAAGTAAATATCTTACTTTTTTTCATAAATTTACCTTAAATTGCCCTTCCGGCTTTCATTTGTGTTGGGTTTGTAAAGTTTCTGTAGCCCTGTCTTGGTATTCTAACATTAAGTACCTTTTTTTCCCTACATTTTTACCATCTTATACCACCTTTCTCCAGGGAACACATAACTTTCCTTGATATGGATGCCTGGCTCAAGAACAATCAACTTGAGACAGGCATTCACATCAAACCTACCAACAGTATGCAGTATCTCCATTTCAACAGCTCCCATCCATACCATACCAAACGCTCTCTTCCATACGCTCTTGCTGTCCTGGGCTCCCGCATCTGTTCCTCGGATGACCTGCTCCAAAATTATTTCAGTACCCTCCCCTCAGCTCTCACTGACCGTAAATATCCCAAACACCTCATCCGTAAACAACTGGACCGCGCCAGAAATCACTCTAACTCCAACCGACCTCCCGGCGAAGCTCCCTCCGCTCCCAATCTTCCTACCCAGTACCACCCCAGCCTTCAGGCCGTCCAACAGCTCCTCAAATTGGCGCACCCCATACTCACTGCGTAACCTGAAACTGAACTTTTCCCGTCGTGCCCCAAAATAATCTTCCGCTGACCTCTGAATCTCAACACGATTCTCACCAGAACTCGACCAATTCCGCCCCAACTCCTCAAACCTGACAAGTGCAATAGACCCTGCTGGAGAACCTGTCGTATTTTTGATCCCAGTCTAACCTTTAAACATCCTGTCACTTACAAGACGGACTCTTTCAGACACTCCCGCACTGCATATCTTCCAACCTCATTTATCTCCTACTCTGTAACCTATGTTCCGCCTTCTTCATTGGCGAAACCCAAACTCCTCTAACAATCCGCATCAACAACCATCGCTCCTCCTCCAAATCACAACTTTCACACCTCCCCATAACTGAACACACTTCTTATCACGGCTGCACTTTTGACGAAACCTTTCGAGTCAGGATCCTGAAAATCCTGAACCCTGACTCACCTGCCACAGTAAGAAAGAGATGGAAGTAGACTACATCTCTATCCTTTCCGCCAACGATGAACCCGGCCTCAACTGCCTGTATCTTTCTGCAGCGGTTTCTTCTTCGTTCCGTCTCTAGTTGCACTTTCATCCTATTTTCAATAATGTTTCTTTATTCTCCCTTTCCCCTTCATCTTTATTACTATTTTTATTATTGTTATCATTTGCCCCTATGATTTTTTTACCGTCTTCTTCCCTCAGGAAGCCAGCCCCTTTCCTACTCCTAGTATCCTTCGCATTTTCTTCTCCATTTGGTATTTCTCCGACCCATCTAGTCATTTTCCCGCCTCCATAACCTGGCCACACTGTTACCCAACATCAGTTGGCAAAATGGCATATCATTTAACAGTCCCGCACCTGTCCGCTGTGTCCATTTTCTCTCAAACCACGTGAAAACGGCTTTGCGAAACGTTACCGCTTTTCTATTGTGTTTGTGAAGTTCCTGTCTCATCATTCTACTATGTAAGTATCATTTTTTCTACCTTTTTACCATCTGATATATATATATATATATATATATGAGCTCCTGCGTAGCCTAGTCGGTAGCGCGCTCGACTTCAGTGCGAGCGGTCCCGGGTTCGATTCCCGGTGGGGGCTCAAAAATTTCGGTGTTGACCCAGCATCGTGAGGACAATTGGGGAGCTGCTGTGAATAAAAGACAGTGGCGATCACAGTGAGAGCTTCGGCTCTCCTCTCCCAACCCGTCTGGTCAGCGTGGGAGCAGTAGACCAACTCCTCCCTCCGGGGAGAGGCCTCATCCAGTAGTGGATTGAATATGGCTGTGATTTATTTATTTATTATATATATATATATATATATATACACACAGATGCTTATCAGAATAA
>JAGDQP010011373.1:22319-53159 GCA_022664845.1 Lepisma saccharinum
CTTGCGCCGCAGTGGCACGACGGTTCCGCGTGACAATGCGTTTTAATACCCGGCGTGTCCTGTCACTGATGCTTTTCTTCCGCCCACTGTTCCGCTTCCCCGATGTGGTTTTCCCGTGTGTTGTGTAGGCCGTCATCACCTTCGACACTGTCCCTGGCGACACACCTAACACACTAGCCACTGCCGTCACACTCACTCCACATAACCGCGCACCAACAATTTGCCCTCTTTGAAACTCTGAGAGGTCTCCCATTTTACACTACCTCCGTCTGCTGCAGCCACTGCACACTCCTGTTCCACGACGCCTGACGTAGTATGGAGACCGACCTAACACACCACCAGCAGCAGTCCGGCGCTGCGGTCGCCACGACACCACTGCCAACCCATACATCTGACGTGTTGCCAACTACAGGTGTTTCCATTATTCTGATAAGCATCTATATATATATATAATAAAATAATAATAAATCACAGCCATATTCAATCCACTACTGGATGAGGCCTCTCCCCGGAGGGAGGAGATTGGTCTACTGCTCCCACGCTGAACAGACGGGTCCGGAGAGGAGAGCCTAAGCTCTCACTGTGATCTCCACTATCTTTTATTCATAGCAGCTTCTCAATTGCATCACGATGCTGGGTGGGCACCGTTCCAGACCCACGCGCCAGGAATCGAACCCGGGACCCCTTAATCTGTAGTCAGACACGCTAACGACTAAGCCAACGGGGGTGGTCCTGATATATATATATAAGGTAAGTTTACGAGAAAAATGAAGTAAAATACTTAGAGCGTATTTTCCTCATAAACTTACCTTAAATTGCCCTTCCGCCTTTCCTTTGTGCTAGTTATATATATCCTTTTTTTCTACCTGTTTTGCCATATATAAAATCAGAAACTTGGCTTACTACTGTGTACCAAGAACAGAGTTGTTATGAATTAAAGTAAATCATTGATTTACTTCCGTGTTTTAACCTAGGTAGTGTCAGTGTAGAGTTAAACACTAATTACTATTCGTCATGAGCGTAAGTCAATGCTATTAACGCCCATACAATTAATTTTACCTTATCTAAACAGTATTAAACTTTGTATTGACATTTCAGGAAACATATTTACACTATAAATTTAAATCGCGTTTCTTTTGTATCATTTTAGAAACAGAGTTGCCAGTTACTAAGATTAGAATAGGAAGGGGGAGGGATGATGAAACTCAATTTTTGGTCGATTTTGAAATAATGGTCCCATCTATTAGTTCACAAGGTGTACCACAATGGTGCAATATACGTAGAACAATTATTGCTTACATTAAAAGGATGTTTAAACAATTCAAAGGGACTTGAAACTTTATTTCTCATTCTTTTGCCAAATGAGTTTAGATGGAGTTCCATCGTTTTTCCCCTGACCTTTCATATGTGATGACTGTTAACTTTTTAGTTAGATGCTGTGCTCCGTAAATAATAATTGATATGATTATTGGTGGTTGAAGTAAATGCATAAACGTCCAATTCAGTGTCAGGATTCTCTGAGCATTGGAATAAATCAAAACACAAAATTTATTGTTTGAGTGATATCAAGTATTCATAATAGTTACAAGACATTTCTAAGTATAATAAAACACAAATTAGGTTTGTATTTGGCGCCAATAACAAGTTCATTACTGTTTAACACACCACAGTATTTAACTATGAAGTCAACAACCATCACAGAGCTTAATATCTAATAGGATTTAAAATCGACAGGACCAGGAAACATAACTTAAGTTTTAGTGTACATATCTTTTTTTTTTATGTTCGATATTTTGAAATAGAACTATCCAATTTTAACAAAACATTAACCAAAAATAGAGATGATTCCAAATGTCTATCTTCCTTAGAATTCACGGCAATTGCAGAAAGTATTTAAAAATAATGGCATAACTAAAGCATTGTGTACACCAAAACCACTAGAAAAATCATGAACGGGTACAAGAGTTACTTCACGGGTAACAAGCCAAAATCAGATGGCCATGAACTGATATTCAGTGACGGTAAAAGAATATATGACTGAAGAGTGGAAATGTCAAACGTTCTAAATGTCATTATTAAAAAAAAAATAATGTCCACAAGAATGTTGTATGTGCCCACCCGCATGTCCCCATGCTTGTTCCAAGTGCCAAATCAATCCGGAAGAGGTGAAAATAATCAGGAATACGTTATTTGATACCAAATCTATTCAGTTTTCTGCTTCTTCTGTAAAATTTTAAATTTGGCACTTAGCACGTTTGGCATTTCCACTCTTCATATAGTTATGACCAAACGTTCCTTGTCTACGAATCAGCGAACATGAAAGAAACACCAACACTGTCTTTTTCAGGCAATTAAGATCGGAAATTCTTGCCGTTTTTGATAAAAACAAAATGGTACACAGAAAATGTCACTTACCGTTGGTCCGCAAAAGTAATCCCCATCGGCATCCAACACCTTTTACCAACGTTCCTGCAAGTGCCCAATGCCCTGGCGGTAAAACTTTGGGATTTTGGATGCAAAGAAGGCCGTGAATACCTGCCACAAGTTCTTGGCGAAGGATTTCCCACGAAGGTCCAGGGAATGGAAGAGGTGATAAACTGTTGGTGCAAGGCCCGGGAAGTACAGTAGATGGCTCAGTTTCTCCCAGCCGAGGCACTACGTGGTATTCTTGGCTACCCGCGCGACATGCGACCTGGCATTGTCGGCAAAGAACAGTACTCTCTTGGAATTCATCAATACTGGTTCCTTCTGCTGTAGTGCCTGTTACATACGTTCCAGCTGCTATGAGTACAGGTCCGCAATGATGGATTGTTCCGGTGATAGCAGCTTGTAGTGAGTGCACCACTTGGCAACTAGTCCACCAGATGGAGAAAAGAGCATGGGTGTAGATGTGATCTTGTGGTGTGAAGCGCACTCCTCCGAACCCTCTTTGTCTGCCAGTGTCACCGAAGAAATTTCAATTTAATGAATACTCCCACATTTAGTGTCAATTTTCAGATGCATCTACTGGAGTTTTGACGGGCCTAGTAGATGCCTTGTACTATAGTCTATTCAGCACAGTTCTTTAAAAACAAAGTCTGTGCTAGAGTGGACCATAGAACTTTGATATGCTGTAGGCCCTCATCGCCTAAGGTCTCATTGCACCGGGATAAAAAAATCTAATTTCATTGAGATTTTTTCCGACGGGTTTTGTTCCAAAGGCGACGACTCCCTTCCCGCCGTTGCCCTCGATGCAATGTAAACGACCTAGTATGGGAGATTCAATGTCAGAGACAAGGTAGTATAGGGAAGCGAAGAAAATTTAAATGTTGTTGCTCTTTACCGCCCGCATTCCCGCACCAATATGCTGAATACATCTTGAATTGTCAGCGAGATACCCCTGGTCTCCCATGCTGATCTACTATGGGTGTAAATCATCAAGGAGACCAGAAAGAGTGTCTTCACTGACAATTCAGGGTGTGCAATCGAAACAAGAGAACTTCGAAAACTAGAAAGTGAAAACATTGCTTAGTATAACCCGACCAACATATGAATAGACGTGGCAAGTTTTGGAACAACCGATGAACCATGCCAAAACAATAAAGACGCACAGATGTGTTACTACTCTTCGCCTCTCGCTTGAAGTGTTGCCAACCAAGAAATTTTGTTGCTGGTTGTTTTGTATTAATTTTAGAACCAAGATATTAAAAATTACATTACAGTTACAATATATTGATTATTGAGAAGCTATATTTATTGTCCTTGTAATCCACATATGGGAAGAAGATTACATATGACTTGGGCAAGTTAAATAAAAGCTCTGTTAATAAAAACTTATATGCTTGCCACTCTCGCAACCCACCTCTTGTATCTCTTTAGACAATTTTCTAGTTTCTACCTTGAGATACGCTAGCAAGAGTTTTTACCCAGGCTTCATGGCAGAGGTGTAACTGCATATTAGGTCCCCACCCCGCAAGAGAATACCCATGGCTGAAGTTCGATTCGGTCCGCTGAGAGGCTATTGTGAAGGGCTCCCCGTATTGAGGGCTTTTGCGACATAGTAGTTACACCCCTGCTTCATGGTCCAGGCCGTAGCGTCCTGGACTTCGGAGCGGCAATGCGGAGGTACGCGATTGAGACTTTAGAGGTCGGCCATCGTGACATTTATGTCTAGGTTTGTCCTCAGCCACACCAGGCGAATGCCGGAATGATACCTTCGCAAGAGCCTTGTCGACTCCCTTCCCTCATTGTCATTACAAATACTTCACGAAGATCCCTTCTTATATTGTCCTTCCAACGTCATCTCGGTCTTCCCACAGGTCTCTTTCCCTCCGGCTTTCCAACCAAGATGGAATAAAATCTTTCCCCCCCCCCCTCATCCGAGCTACATTGCATACCTACCCAAGTTGTTGTGATTTCATTATTCTTACAGCATCGGTAGATGAAGTATTTAAACTTGTGTACTTTCTCTATGTTCTCGTTCTTAGTTGTTATGTATGTAGCCACACTTTTGTTAATAAAATATAATTTTGGAAGGTTATATGCATAATTGTACAACAAAGTAAATAAACGGGCTGAAGATATAACTGGAAGATTGTTTGAACACTATACAATTCCACGCCCGTTGACGGATTAGAATAAAGTATTGGTACATGTATTCCTTAGTACCGAGCCACCGTAGCTCAGTGGTAGAGCGTTGGCGTAGCATTCGGGTGGTCACGAGTTCGACTCCAGCGGACGACCATACTGACTGAGGATTTTCGAGGGTTTTCCTCAGTCACACCAAGCAAATTCCGTGATGGCACTTTCAACGTAGGTCGTGGTCGACACCTTCCCGAATCCTTTCTTCTCCTACGGCCTGAGTCTTAGATGCCTAAAGTCCATAAATGAAATTTAAAAAAAAATGTTCCTTAAAACCTAGAGAGATTAACTATAGCATTGAAAGCCCCCTCCCCACGAAGGGGTTAAACGTGGAAGTGCAACTCGGAAACCACTGGAGTTAGAAATTTGATATTTGACATGAAAATACTTTGTTTCAATTCATTACCAATAGCTATCTTAATTTTTGATTCGACATCCCCGATGAGGGGGCGAAAACATCTTAAAGAGTGGAACATGAGAAATCGAAAATTGTTAAAGGTTAGAAACTTGAAATTTGGAATGGGTATTCCTTAGGACAAAGAACAATAAATAACAAATGTTACAAGTGGACAAGTATGTACTGTGACTTCCAGATGCAACGACCTTTAACCTTGGATAAGTACCTTTGCTTTCCGCTCCAGTGATTCCCTTTCGTGTAAAACATGCTGTTAAGCCCCTAAATGATATTTCAGCCCCTCCCGCAATTGCTAGTCACTAATGAGACAATAGTAATCTCACACAAAAGCAAGTTTCATAGTTTTAGAAGAGTATGTTTTATGGTATACTTTCCCGACTACACCTTTGGTAACACTGTTTATGAGCTTGGGAAGACATCTGCTGCAGCGTATAAACAACCACTAGCGACCCCACCCTCGCGTCTATTCCTACTCTGGTCGGGTTATAACTAGTCTTTATTGTTGTGGCCACATCATGTGTCTCAGTAAAATATTGACATTGTGCTTGCCATTGTTGATATACTATAATGAAAGAAACGCCGCATAAAATCAATTCTTACTTTTCAGCTTTACAGTGTGGATTTCATGTTGCAATAAGTTTCTTCTGGGATGAGAGAATTTTCATCCTAGACTGAGGATAGGGCGCAATTAAATACTCCTTACGCTGTCTTGTTTGCACATTGATGCCTACATTAATTTGGTTACTTTTTAACGAAGATTTTACTCCCAAGTCATTTTTAGACTATACTAACCAGTTGCGTAACTTCCTGAAAATATCAGGCAACTTGATATCTCCTTAAACACTTTGTTCTAAGTCCAATAGAATTTCAGGTCATGTTTAGTGATTTCTAAATAACTAGTAGTACTAAGATTGGTCGATTGTTAGTTTTTTCCCCCCCGATTCTGGTTTCTTTTTTTTTTCAACGGTTCGACGTATTTACGATAATGTGACCTTATATTCCACTAACTTAACGGACCTGGATTCAGCCTGCGTGGACTCAGTGTGATGTAACAGTATTAAAAAGTAAATATAAAATCATGTTTTTGTTCTATCTATAACTTTTCAAAACTAAAAACTCACGAAGACAAAAGTAAGTTTCAGGGTTCTCAGTCTTACCAAGTGAGTGCCGGGACAGTACCTAACTCACTTGGTAAGGTACTAACCTCGGGATGGTACCTGGACTACCTTTCAACATCGTCCCCCACCTTATCGCGGCCTGATTCTGAGATGCCTAAAGCCCATAAATATTTTTTTTTAAAAAAAAGACGAAAGTAAGGGAAGAAAGATAGAAAACGTAAAGATTAATATTTTTGATAAAGATTCTAGATAAAAGAGAAACATCAGCATTAATAATGTTATTTTAATAATAACACTATTTTTAATAATGTTATTTTACACTGTTGCGGAATTTCCGCCCCATATTAGTTATCACAATATTTTGCTACATCCAGTGAAGCTGTATCAGGATTTAAAACTCAAAAGTAAAACTTTCAGTTCTCCTTTAATCATCCTGTAAAGCTACTGATGTAGTTTTAACGGTGTTGATCACTCCCGCCATCGTGGTGTGCACTTTTCATTGATTTACTTGGAAATTATTTTACTCTTCGTATGCCTTACGGAAGTGAAATTTTAAGTTCCGTCTAATATATCAATATACTGTATTACTAATGGTTAGTTATATAAAATATAATATATCCACGGCAAAATATACTGCTCCTGCATATAACATTGCATTTTTATAAAACATAACTAGTCAAAATACACATGACGAGGAGCTAGGCGAAAACAGAAGTTAAAAGCACCACTTGTGAGAGACTTAAGACGAGTAAAACAAATCCCATGTAAATCATGTTATGGTCTCTTTTCCTGGGCGATAACAATAGCACAATGTTCAGAATATTACTTCTAGTAGAGACTCTCGCGATGCAGTAAATCTCTTATTCCTCCTTGGTACCTTTGCATCAATCTATCCCAGGGTCGAATTTCTAGTTCCTTGGATCCTCCAGATATGATGATGAAAGCAGCGAACGATAATACCTATCCTGAATTACTCCCGTAGAGAAGTTGACATGCCCCTCTTCAGGAATACTGCTAGGGCTATTGCCAAACTTTCGTAAAACTGCTAACAGGAGAAATACGAAGCATATAAGTTTACACTAAAAACAGCTATAAGCCCAATACAGTGTAAATTGTTTGTATTCAAGAAAAAGATGATACTGAAATTCAGAGGTTTATTAATCATAAGATGTTTTTAAAATATATTTCCCTCTATATTTTCCCTTACAAGAACGCTTACTGCCTATATACGTACATATGTTAATTAACTATTTGCATATATACATATTTTAACTTCATTTTTTTTTGTTCCGACAGTGTTTAAACACTTGAAACATTAAAATTAAATCTATTTAATTATTATTACAACAGTTTAGAACGAAGAAAGATCTTAATTCTCTGTTAAATAAAATAATTAGTCATTTACACTAATACAGTGACAATGGTGCTGCCATCTGTTGAGCTGCTGCGAAATTCTTAGAAATATATCAGGGTGTTCGATAGCATGACGTCATAACTTTTATGAACTATGAGTAAGTTCCCCTTCTCTCCAATAATGACGTATTACATCTTAACAGTATTTCTCACAAAAAACACACATATATCCAATAAAATGGATATGTGGGCCATTTCAAGGGTGATCAACACCGTTAATGCAATTTTTATCTTCACCTTTTAACATCTGATGAAGCGTATTTGGATCAATCGAAATATTGTGACTAGTTTTTTCGTCTACATATATACAACGTAAGCTTTTCTTTTTAAAAAAAACAACTTAAAATTCTCGTCTTTCATGTATCAAAGAAATTTTTTTCTAAACAAAAGTCAGTAGATTATATTTGCTTGGTAGAACTTTTTCTTTTTTGTGGTTGACATTAAACATTCATTTTTCTTTCTCCTTTCAGGATCCCAATGAAAATGTATCTTCTATTAGCAATGCTTACTTTGGGAACAATGGGATTTTCCAATTCTTCTCTTGGTTACTTAAATTACCCAACGCAAGTTATATTCAAGTGTTGTAAACTAATTCCAGTGCTTATTGGCAGTATAATTATTCAAGGAAAGAAATATGGATTTGTGGACTTCTTAGCGGCTGGTTTTATGTGTTTGGGACTAATATTTTTTACGTTGGCTGACAGTAAAGTGTCACCAAATTTTAGTTTGCAAGGTATGGCTAATAATTAATTAATAATAGTAAAAATAATAAGATTATTATGGTAGTAGTAGTTGTGAGGTAGAAGCCCGTTTGTGTCAATGTAGTGTAATGGTTACGTATGAATACCAACTGAGGAAATCTAGTGGATTTGAACGCGACAAACTCCAAGTATTGTGTTAGTCCCACTAGGCAAACACTAGGATAGTACAGTCAGCGTCCAAAGTTTGTACTCAGTCGTGAAATTTCTTCTCCGAATATATTTGGAATAGCTAGACCAATGTAAGTACGGTTTCCTGTAACTTAAAGAGATGTGCTTTTCTGTAAGTTAGAAAAGCGGTTCTCAAATCGATCTATCAAAGTTATTTGGAAAAAGAAATTTTGCGTTTGGGTACAAACTTTTGGTGCTGACTGTACATACTGGAATTTGTTGTACCTAAAGCCTCGATGTTTAGGCACTACAAGACCTTCCAAATAGCAATAGAAAGTACAAAGGGCGGGCAATACAGTATAGATTGATCATGCAAAGACTATGGCAAATAAGTTATTAGAAAATAGACAAACGTTTCCTCAAATCCCGTTTAATAAGCATGAAACATGAATTCCATTTCATGTTTACTTTTTCGTTCGAAAACTGTAATAAATCTGGCAACACTGAGCCAGTATGACTTAAAAACAACAAGTGAATGTCTTATTTTAAATCTACATAGTGTGATGGTTCGGTAGTACCAAATAGTGCGATTTCTCGAACTTGGAAACTTTTCGATCGGTCATTTTTTATGAATCTGAGTATACCTTCTGTAGAGAATCATCTTCATATCATGCGACACAATGAAAAACTGTTGGCATTTGCTACAGATTGTAGTATCGCATTTTAGGAAATTAAAAGGAAACTCATTTAAATTTAAAAAAGAAGAAGAAAGAAAAAGCGGATTAATGGAAATGTAGTGCATATTTGATAAAATACATAGAAATAGGCATTTTGATGTAAGACATTATATATTGAAACATGCGAAGTAAAATTTTCATTAAGTAGGTCTAAAACCCAAAAATAAACTGGAATCAAGTTTTTTCTAATATTAAATTTGAATTTAGTTATGGCTTTGATGCAACTTAGGGTAAGGCAAATCATGTTGGAAAGTATTCGCCCAGAGCCAAGTTTGTAGATACCGTCCCTTCATTAGCCTGGTGTGACTAAGGAGAAACCGGGAAAGGGTCCTTTTCTGATATTTTTAATTATAAAGAGTGGTCAGTTTGCCCACATAGAGACACACAAATTTCTTGGATGGGATACCTTAATTTTTTTTTGCTAATTTCAAGTAAATTTGAAAGATTTATGTGTAATAAATCCTAAAATTTTGTGAGTGCAACTGAAAAATTGTTTAGTGCAGGCCAATTGATTGATTGATTGAATTGTTATTAACATCCTAAACGAGCTGGTGAACTTTTAAGGATGGGATCTACAATTTTTGGTGAAATGGATTCCGAACCTCTCCTTTCAGTGGCTACGCGCGCAAAAACCCATGACTACGCGCGCAAAAACGAGCGTGGTAACTCATCGGGTAACTGGGATCTCTGTTCAGAAAAATACTGGTAACAGAAGAGGAAACGAGGAACGCATGTTTGACTTAGTTTGCACGTTGTGCGCGATCCCCGTATGGTTAAAAACAAAAATACATAATAATGAAAGCATAAGGATACTTTTGGGCTCAAAGACAAGCCCTCCGTCAGTTGTTATACCGTGGAAGAGAACATTAAACAAACAGGATGGGTATAAAAAAAATGTTGCTGAGGTAGAACCCCCGTTCTTAAAAAGTGAAATAGAGGTGAAAACCGAAACAACGGTAGAAGGTAAACTGTGTTATCAAAAAGTGAAAGATAGAACCGGTTTAAACAATCTTATTAAAACTCAGCTATATTCATCCAATATAATAAGTACCCATTTTGTAGGTGAAAGAAGACAAAATTGTGTGCCAATAAATGACGTGGTATTAATGAAGAAAACGGTGTTTTGAAACTTTGTTTGAATATATACCTAGAGCGTTAGACCATTTTTTAATTAGATTGTTTAAATTTGTTCTCTCTGTTAGTTTTTGGTAACAGTCCTTATTTCTCTGTTACATGCCCTCCTGTAGATGGCTGCCATAGTTTATCCTCTACCGTTGTTTCGGCAGGGGTCTGTACCTCAGGAATATTTTAATACCATTCCTGTTTACCTAATGTCCTTTTCCACGCTTTCCTTTGAGCTCGAAAATATTCGTGTGCTCTTTATTACTATGTGTTTTGATTTTTAACCATAGTAAGTACGAGGTAAGTCAAATCATCTACTCGTTTTCAAATTTAAATGTATTTTTGTGCACAACGTCTATATGTTATTCTTTGATTCATATATAAAACAAAACAAGAAAATTAATTAATTTTGGGTCTGACGAGAGAGAGAGGAAGGGGGGGGGGGGAAGGATAGGGTCTGGGTTTAAAACAAAATTCAGAGTGCCTGAGGTATGCCGTCAACAAGAGATCCCTGGTCCTCCCGCAGCATCCAGAGCGTCTTGCTCATCGCTATGTAAAATTTTCTGGATTATTTCCTTCAGTACAAAACGATATGCACACACATCCTCGTCCACAGAGATTATCTTCAGTGTTAAGATATCCTCTGAAGGAGGGACTTGAGCCTTTTGTCTGTAACACACATCGTAAAAATTGTTTTATTAAGAGCTCTGAAATAGGATCATCGCCTTTGGGTTTCTCCAACTTAACATGTTTTTGGCAGAGTTGCGAAATTCATTTCGGTTAAAAAGTGAATCAAATGATGGCGTTCACATTGTTAAATAATAATGAACTCGAATTTACGAGTTAAAGTGGTTTCATTACAATGTTTGCGAGTACATCTTGCATTAGAATTGACTTAACTTTCCTTTCGAAGAAAAAAAAAGTAGTCCAAGGATCTTTGATGAATTCTAGTATTTTAGCGAGTCTCGAAATTTGAGTGTGTTTAATCAAAACGTAGTGGATATGATGATATATAGTGTGAGTTTTAATATACAGGTACTGTAATTCAGTAGATATAAAATGTTCTACTATTCTTTCGTTTCATATGTAATTTGGATGACATTAGGTTGATCTGATAATTCAAGAGAGTTTGTAAATATTTTCATCAACGGCTTTGAATATATGGAAAGATAAGTAACCGTTGGGACATCAATAATACTGAGCATTTGATGAAAATAATCTAAAATAAAAGAATTTCGGGAAGTGAAAAATATTGTTGATTTTTTTTTAAAGTAATGCATGCATTTTGTTCCCTCGAATTCAATACAGCTAGATATAAATGTATTTACACATGACTTGAATTGATCTCGATTCAAGTTCTTGCATGCTCAAATTTAATTTTTTTCCTGCCGATATTGCGTATACCGTAGAAGGGGGTAACTTCGGCAACCCTGGATCACTGTTGTTACACTTCGATATCATGATAACGTCATACACAATTTCGTCCAGGGCGGTAGTTATAAAAATGTGAAAAAATATTGAAGGCATTTATTAAATATGTAAATGATATGTATTTTCCTACCAACGTTATCCCAGGGGCCAAAGCTACCCCATTCTACGGTACCCATTTATTTTACTTCTATATATTGTCTCTGTTTTTGTATCACGTAGGTGTCTTTTGTATTGAGTCTTAAGTATTAATACTGGACATTTGTTTTATAACCGTGTATTTAACGTCTATTGCAAATTTCGTGACAAAATGCGTTTGTGAATCTGAATATTTTCATCTCTCTTTAGTTTGTATGTATGGCATGTTCCATGTAACCATCAAATCATGGAATTTTGAGTTAGTGCGTTATTCCACTTTTATGCTGACCAATAAATAAATAAATCTTGTTTTTCAATTTATTTATGACCTTTAGATATCTTAGGCTAAGGCCAAGATACGGTGGAGGAAAGATGTTGGAATGTAGTCGATCAGGGCCTAGTTGGTTGGTACCATCCCGGCATTTGTCTGGTGTGATTGAGGGTAAAACCCTGGAAAAACTTCAGGCAGGGTGGGCGGCCGCTGGGATCGTTCCCAGGAGACCTTCCGAAGGCTAAACCAACGCTAATAAATACAATAAATTATTTATTTTAAGATAGAGTTGTCACGGTGAGACCCTGTCGCGACCCCCTATGGGACCGCGACCCACCTATTAACCACTTCCGTGGATGTACTACCGACTTTCACCTGTTCTAATCTGAGTGTATGTAAATGTGTATAAAGGTGTTTCCAGATGTATTCAAATGCGTTACATGAGAATTCATATGAATTGTTTAATACTTTGTTTTAACATCTCTTTAAGAAAGAATTCATTCAGTATTGTAATGGCGTTTGAACTACAGCTTTCTCTTAGCAACAAATCTTTCCTTTGAAAAGATTTGTTAGTGATGGAAATATACCTCAGATAACATACGAGGACAAGAGGACATCGTCCCGGAAACTGAACGAACTTCGTACACACGAGCATTCTAATTTCTTAGCAAACCACGCAATCCAAACTCGCTCGAACTAGTTAACACTGTCCATGACTTTTGTACGAGTTTGCACTGCGTGTGTTTAGCAACGTGAGCTCTAGGAAGCAAAGAGGAACTATATACTAGTGACACGAGCGTGATAACTCACTTGCCGAAGGGACAACGTTAGTAACGCATCTTCGAAAGTCCGGGGTTCGGTCCGGCGGCCCATCTGGGCCGACCGGCACTGTTTGGCTATTCAGATACTCTTCGTACAAAATTATAACCAGAGTTGAGCTAGTCATTTCAAGACTTTGGCTACTAAGTTTTTTCGCCAATCGAACTCAGCAGAAACTCCGCTCACTCTTGGTTTCCAAGAGCTCACATCGTTTACTTTGTGCTTCTGTAAATACCATCTGTACTCTTTTGTATCTTCTTCTGGGAATTTGGGAAATAAATGTAGATGTAGCCACAATTGCTGCCGACTGCTTTCTTGAAGCTGAGGTATCCTGAAAGTACTATTCCAGGGTCTGTGTATGGTTGAACCAGCTTACCGTCAATTTAGCCTCCGAAGATATTGACCGCTCGAGGATCGCCCACCGCATCAGAAGCCTGTTACTTTGGGCGATTCGAGTCCACTACAGAGTGAATTCATAAACAGATTTATAGTATAAACTGCGGACTCGATGACAACGTGGATACAAATGGAAAATAGGTAAAGAAAGGTTGTAATGATAATTTCAACCTTGATATGGATATCTGAAATGAAGGTGAAGAAAACAATAAAAATTCAAGTGGGAAGTGATTAATTTGACAGAAGTACATAAAATAAAAATATAATAATCATATAAAAGTATAATAAAATCTGTACCTGAGAGCTAAAACCACGAAAGTCCAATTTTAGCCAAAACGTGATCAAAGCAGTTTTGTATAGCAATCGGAAGGCCTCACATACTAGTTGCTCGATTTTTGTTGTCAACATGTTAATAATGGTTTTCCTTTTAGTTTCTATATGAAAGAAAGTTTTTTTTTTTTTTTTTTCGAAAAAGAGGATTTGTGACTTACGCGGTTCTAGTTTTCAGGTACAGGAATAAAATTATATTATAATAAAAAAAAATATCGTGCGTAAAGGTTGTATTGTCACCGGATGGAAAACACAAGTAAATGGAAGTTCCTAAATCTGAAGTCAGAGCCTCTTTATCTGCTTCCGTTTAAGCGTTAACATACCTTACAGATTGGGTGCTTATAGTGCAAAATTACCGTAAAGGAAGGTTGTGGCTTCACCAGATTAAAAGCTACCGATTAAATCAAGGTTTTTGAACCCAAATCTGAAGTCAGTTTTTCTCTGCTTGCTTTCGTTTTGACGCTAACATGTCGTACAGATGGACATAACAAAAATAATAAGAACCAAACATCAACTATAGACTTCTTTTCGTTATGATTAATATACATGTTCTTTTTGAAGTGGTTTTAGAAACCTTGGAATCTGTATGCATTTTTTTATAGATATAATTTGTTTATTTTAGGCATTTGGAACGTAACTGAAGTATTTTACTTTTAAACATTTACAATTGAAGTAATTTTATAAGTGGGAAAATGGATTTTATTATGTTTCGACGATTATCAGCGATTTTCGTTATACACTACCGCCCTATCAGTCATTATATCGAATAGTCGCGAGTTTGGTGTATTAGTACAAGTATCAGTTCATTTCCTTCAAAGAACTCTCTTCGTTTGCAGGATTATTGATTTTACATTACGAAAAATCATACCTATGTAATAGAACGAGCCATTCGTTCGGTTGAATCAGAATTGTGCCAGTGTGTTTATCAGTGAAATATCAATTCAGAACACTGGTATTCTAATATATTGTGTACGTTTATCATTCACTTGCATGTTTTAATTCCTTTTTTCTTTTGTTTTGCAGGAGTAATTTTTATATCTTGTGCTCTTTTGTGTGACGCTGTAATTGGCAATGTTCAAGAAAAAGCAATGAAAGATTATAAAGCTCCTAATACGGAAGTGGTTCTATATTCGTATTCTGTGGGTTTTATGTATTTATTTATTATTATGCTGAGCACAGGGAGTTTGCAGCAAGGGATATCATTTTGTGCCAAAGTGAGTATTCATTTCAGTATTTTTTAAATATGTATTTTCTTGTATGGATGACTGATATTTTTTGTAGAAATCGCTTAGAAACACACAAGAAACTATCACGTGGATGTATTATAGTTTTTTTTTTTTTTTTTTTTTTCGAAAATTGCCCTTCCAGCTTTCCTTTGTCTTGTACGTCGTATTTTGTGATTTTTATAAATAAATAGATTGTGAAACTGCAAAAGCAGCAATAAAATGTAATATGAAGCTACTTAAGCACTCTCACACTACCTATCTGCTGTATAAACCGTAATAAATGCTTTTTTTTTTTTTAAAAAAAAAAAGCAGTGGTTATATGCAAGGTCTCTGGGTGCTGAAATGAATCAGTAGTCGAGTTACCAAAGCAAATAGCTATTCGAAAAAAATGAGATCCCTGTACAGCGAACACACTTAAGAGTTGTTTCTGGGTGAATATCGTAATGACCAGCGTGTATAGCGAACACGTGGACATTGTATAAACAATAACATACATGTTTATAGAACTAACATGTGGTTATGTAAGTAAACAAATCATACATACACATAGGAGCAGACAACGGTTAACTCCTCAAACTAACACCAGATGAAGCAAATAACGGAAGATAGAGGGAGCTGGAGTCAAGTAGGAGAAACAAGAGAAACCACCCCTACATTCACCTTTAAAAAAGACCTGCATAGAGCAAGAGCCATCACTCGTTTTTCCCGGGTGGTCAGCTCCTCTCCTTCAACCGTTCGCAGTTTGCTAAGAAACTGGAACATCCTAGTACGTAGTTCGGTAAGGAACTGGTACTATCCTGCACAGGTAGTTCGCCAAGGAACTTTTGTGCACTCTCACATATAAACCCTAACTTAACCTGTACGTAGTTCGCCAAGGAACTGGTACAACCACCTGACACGTAATTCGCTAAGGAATTGGTGTCATCCGCACACGTAGTTCGCCAAGAAACTGGTGTGTACTCTTACCTTAATATTCTCCCGTACGCAGTTCGCCAAGGAACTGGTGTCATCCTATTCTCCACAATCTCTAACTGATCACTCTTAAGAATAAAATATCTTTGTAATCGTTTATACTCAGATAACTGTAAACTGTATTCTTCGGGGCGGTAATTTTATTAACTTTGTTCTTGTATATAAATAAAGGGTTGAGGGCTGAAAACCAATCCCGTGTATCTTTGACTTTACCAATTCAAAACTAAAGGGATCATTACGATATTGTCAGCAGACACATAACCTCGGCTCAACATACAGTATCACCAAAAATTTACGTTACAAAATGTAGAGATATCGATTTTCGTGAAAGCAGCCATGTCAACTGTTGGTGACGGATTACGTACCGCCATTAGGACTGAAGTCGATCATTACTAAATGCTGTAATTTTGTACTCTTAATCACTTCGTGGATACATGAAACAATGGTAGTACCTTAGTATCATTGCCACTAAGGTAGTACCTTTCTTTCACGCAACAACGAAGTGATTTGAGTGGAGCATTTAGTAATGCAGCAGCAAGGGGCATCGACTTCACCCCTGATGATGGTACTGTATAAAGTATATAATAAACGTTATGCAAAATAGAACTCAGCAGATAACTAAGTTCAGTTTTATATATCCCACCACCACACGCCGTATTCGGTGTTTTTCTTTCAATTATTTTAGCATCCAACTTGCATGCTTGGAAGACATTTTTGCCTGTAAATCTTTTTATTTAATTTTTGAACGCAATGATGTAATGCCAATTCGATAGATAATATTACTTATTTACTCTATGGCTTACGGAACTCGCTAGTTCATTGCCGCAGTAATAACCGTTCGCCATAGGATTCTGTCCTGGGTAAGATCAAGCCAGTTTTCATCGTAAACACCTACTTCTCGAAGATCCTTCTCATATTGTAAGAATAATGAAATCGCGACAACTAAGGTAAACAGGGCATGTAGCTCGGATACAGGAAAAGCGAAAATTGTATTTCGTGGTTGGAAAGCCGGAAGGATAGAGACAGTTAGGAAGACCGAGACGTCGTTGGGGGGACGATAAATAATAATAGGAATGAAAATCATAAGGAGTATTCATTGCAGCAATACTTTTAATACGTAAAACAAATAGGTTGTGTGTGTGTGGATGGTTCGATCTACAATGAATTTTCCCTAACAACCCCAAAGAATCAAAGAATTAGAATGTTTTGAGCGAAAACATTAAAGAAGAAAAAGTTACATAAAGTCACGTGCTGCTGCTTGGTACTTTTTAAGGTGCATGTACACTGTTGCCATATACACTAAAACACTTTTGGGATCGGATGGGATGGGACTTGATGGGATCGGATCCATTCCGGATAAACCAGATTGATGATTTTTTTCATGTTATAAGCGCCTGCCAATACAGAAATACAGTAATAAAATAGTTTATTTACGAAAGAAATCAATTGAGGGTAAATACAGTGCAACACAGCACATTTACAGTGCGGAGAACTAAATAGACACGCTCACTTGTACACGATATATTTTGAAACTAACGAAAAATTATTTTTACCTGTATTTTTTTGAAATGGTCTGTCCCGAGTACCCCCAAATGACTCTATGAGGCACTTATATGCTTTCTTACACTCCTGCTATGGGCGTAGGATTTTGGATTAAACCTGAAAGGCAAGATGAGATTAGTATGGAGACCAACCCGTGGGAACATATACAATATTTTCTACAGTGTATATGGATATGTGGTCCGCCTCCTACTACAGGAGACCAAGGGATGTATTTAAAGAACAATATAAGCAAAGGGGAACACAAACCAACAAATAAAGACAAGGCAGATAAGGTTCTCTGTAGCACCTTTATTTAGAGCTCCGTCCACTTCGGGAGTTCTAGCGAAACTGAATTTGCATACAGCTTGCGCTGTTTATATAGGTACATGACATAGACGTTACAATAAAATTAGACTATCTCCCAAAGAGGTTTTGCATAATTTGGTAAATTATTTTTTTTTTATATATTTCCAAAGTCTTTGGTACTATTTCTTATTAAGTATAATGATTTTGGTGGATATAGTATGTGCCGAAAATATTTATACAAAATAATATTCAGTAAATTAATTCAGATATACTAAAGATTTGCATATGTCAAAAGCTTCGGCTGATAATTTCATTATAAATTCCGAAAGGTGATTTTATATAAATGATTGAGGGGTCTCATACAAGAATATGGGCATCTCGTAGGATGCGAGGTGACGTTACATTTTTCGATAGTCGTTCCGGATAAACCGGAGTTCTGGATACAACAAGTTTTAGTGTACTATTTTTTCGTAGTACTACTGAAGTTTCTGCAGTCAATGTGATGAAAAAGTATTTCATAATACAGCATTCTTCTTATATTGAATATTATTAACAAACAACTATACGTATTTAGTGGTATTTGCGAAACAAAAATAGGTGTTGGTTGCAGCATGTTTTATAAATTATTTCAATAAAAGTCGTAGAAAATATTTCTCTGTGTAAGAACCAATCACATTCAACTTTTCCAAGCCAATAGTATTCTTCGAATATGTCACGTGACATTACGCAGCTAAACCGAGTAACCGACGGCCCCATTTTTCAGTGGCAGCAGAGTTTTTCTTGTTTTGTATAGTTGATAGTATACGGAGTAATACTTATTATTATTCTGTTCTATAAGAGGAAACTATTCTCTTATCCTTTGTAAGTAAACATGTCTTTTTGTTAGAATGACCTAAGTATTTGGTGTATTTCCTTATATTGAGTTTCGCAGCTGTTCATTTGGACAGAAGTATTTACGTACTTCATTATCTGAAGTAGCTTTTTCACTGATAAAAGAAATGGTCCTGATAATCCTTGTAGCGCATACTTTTCATCGTATACTTGAAAATTCCAGCGTGAATTCCTTACAGCACCTTTACGCTACATGGCCAGCATCTTCCTTTTTCGAGGTTTCGATCGGTACTCTACCTACTTGAGAATTAACCTCAATAGTTAAACACAAGGGCCGATAGTTCAACTAATAGAGTAGTCGGCAGCAATCGGGAGATCCATGTTCGATTCCCGGTCCGTGCAGGAATAACTTTTTTCTGTTCATTTTTCGAGAGCGAATATAATTTGGTGGAACCTAGACTCACAAAGAGGATCGATTGCATGACTATTGATTGAATTGTTATTAACGTCCTAAACGAGCTGATGAGCTTCAAAGGACGGGACCTACAGTTTTTGGTAAAATAGACTCCGAATCACTCTATACAGTGGACCCCGGCGGAAATTTAACCCGTGACCACGCGCATAGAAAGCGAGCGCACTGACCCCTCGGCCACCCCGAGGTCAGATTGCATGACATGATCGTATTGGCATCCATAGAATTTAGAATAATATGGATATCCAAAAACTATGGAGAAAAGGTAATGTAACGTGTAGACTATTTGAAGACCAAATCTTATTTTATAACAATTAGGCAATCGGAATATGACACCGGAATTAAACTAACAAACAGAGAACCCCCCTTTTTGATTGCTTGATGACTCATTGCTTGTGTATAATGTAACGTAGATAGACAAAAAAAACTAATGAAGTCAGTAGCAACAAAGAAGATCATCGGATTATGTTTGAATTTATTTATGGCCTTTAGGTATCTTTGGGTGGTAGAGGAAAGGATGAGAAAGATGGCGGCCAACACCTTACGTAAGGTACCATCCCGGAAATCGGATTAGGTTGAATAACACACTCATTAGATGATATCAGAATCGAATGTTGAAGAATTCAAAAGTTATTCTCAACTTTTTCTCTCATTATTTTACTAACTAATTATGCCTGCCTGTTTATTAAGATAATTTGTAGTTTTCTTGTGATTAAATTTAGATTCTTGTACGTATTTGTTCAGTTAGCTATTCAGAAAGCAAGCGCTATCTGAAAGACCTTAGTGCTCCACCCTTTGTTTAAGTGCTTATTACTACAATATTGTTGAGTACGTTTCAAACATTGTTGCCATGTTGTCTGGTTGCACGTCTTCCAACCAACAATAACAATCCCACTTTAAAAGAAAGCAGAGACATGGATTGAGAAGGTGCTCGATGCACACGAACATACATAGAAGCAAGTATGTTTTGATAACATGTTTGGCAGCATTGGGTATAGTCAGTACTGTAGTTCAAAAATGTTCACAGGGTATATGTTAAGTTTCCTGGAACGTCAAGTGAAGATCATGTTTCCATTAACTTGTGGCCTATGTTTACATTAATTATATGGATGAAATAATTTAACTTCTACAAAAATAGTATGAAAATCAATTGAAACCCAAAATGTATTTCACTGTAATTAGCTCACTAGGGTAATTGCCACATTAAACAAATATGAACTAAAGTATACGTGATGTACCAGAAGGTATACGCTAATGAGTAAGGTTAACCAGAGGGTATACGGCGTATACCACTGTATACCCTCGACTACAGCCCTGAGTGTAGTGCACCAGGGACAGTACAGTCAATAGTTTCAAGCTTAATAGGAGAGCAATTATCCGATATACTTACTACAATGAAACTTCCGAATAGCGAACACACTGGTGCGTAAAAGACTCCTCTATTTAGAAATATACATTGAAGCTTTCCTTCAACGACCATAAGGAATTGGAATAAGAAAATGACGTAGTAAATTAAATTACTGTGCAGTAGTTTTATCTAAGTTACTGTATGTTAATACAGTGCATTGTACATACATGGTTAATGATGTAATGGTATTCTTGTTTTCACTTGTGTTTTGTTACTCGTTTTGCCATTGTTACTGAGTTTTGTTATTATTGTGTGTGTTGGTGGTGGTTGCTGTTATTGTTCTCAAGTATCGTAAAAACCCTCGACTCCTCTTAGCGACCTTGAAAAGCAGAGAGGGAGTTACATGTTACGGCTTCATTTGTCTTCGCTTCTTTGTGCTGAGACGATGACATACATCTGAAACAGGAACCCGTATAGACGACAATCTCTTGGTGGTCTCGTCCGCTTGAAGTGAATTTATTTATGGCCTTCAGGCATATCAGACTCAGACCACGATAAAGTATAGGAGAGGATGTTGGAAGGTAGTAGGCCAAGGGCAGTTTTGTAGGTACCATTTACCTGGTGTGACTGGGATCGTTCCCAGGACCTTCTGATTGCTAAGCCAACGCTCTACTAACTGAGCTACGACCACTCGGTGCCTTGTCCGCTATAGAGAGGTGTTTGCTTTAAAGAAAGCGTTATTAAGATGTCTAGGAGAGTCCTTCCATAAGTTTCAATATTGTTTTGTCAGAGAATTAAAAAGTTCCCGTTATGTAGAGGTGTCTGTTATAGGAAGTTTCACTGTATTTTAAGGTTCTAATGGAATTGTCTGTACTGTATGTATTGTTTGTTGTGATTCAGGAAAAGAATTATAATCATATGTGATATTTATTTGTTTTTATCTTCCATGCAGCATCCGTGGGAGACCTATGGGTACGCAGTGTTATTCTCTTTGACTGGTTACCTAGGAATTCAGGTTGTACTTACGCTAGTGAGGATATCTGGCGCTTTTGCTGCTGTCACAGTTACAACTTGCAGGAAGGCTGTTACCATTGCCATTTCTTTCTTAGTTTTTACTAAGCCATTTACATTTCAGTGAGTATCACCTTATTGTCCTTCTTTTTTTTTTAGTTAAAGTAGCCATCATATAGTAATAAAAAGATATAAAATTAGATAATAGAAAAAACTATCTGGCATCACTGAAATAATGATGGGAAATGCCCTTTATTTTGCCAAACAATGAAACATAAAAAAATAGCAGCGTTTCTTTTTCTGACTAAGATTTCAAAGAAGTTAAGCATCACATCATTCATAATAGCACATACACATAACTCCTTTATTGATTATAAAAACGTAGGTTCTTCAGGAATTTCCCATTTCGGTCTTTTTTTTTTTCAATTTATTTGCGACCTGTAGGCAACTGTGGTTCAGACCGGGACAGGATGTTGGAAGAAAGTAGGCAAGGGCCTAGTTTGAAGCTATCATTCAGATATTTACCTGTGTGACTGAGGAAACATTTCTGTCAGGATGGGCTGGGATCTCTCCCAGGACCTTCCGATTGCAAAGTTACAATACAACGCTCTACCAAAAGAGCTATGGCCACTCAGTCCTATTTTAGTCAGGATATCAACTTGATGGTGTTCTAGCCGGCCGGGTGGCCTAGCGGTCTGCGGCGGTAGGCCATCGGCTCAAAGGTCCTGGGTTCGAGTCCCGGCAGGGGCATAGGTGTGGCTTTTAACACTTAACAGCTAAAGGCGAATCGTGACGGGCCGAAGTCCCAAGTTACTAGACTGGCCCATATAAAAATAAAGTTTTTGATGGTGTTCTTTCTTTAGGTAGTGAAATCGTCAAGAAACATTCAGGCAAGTAATACACTGAAGGAAAATGAAATCCCAACACCAAGAAAGATTTGTGTTAGGTGAATGAAACTGACAGGAGATTTGTTTAAAACTCTGTTCGACGTATTAGATTTGCTGTGTCATTCTCTAAGAAGGGTATATTTCCAGAAACCAACGAAATTCACTCCTTTACGACGGAAATCCCAAGCTACTTTGGTGCCAATAAACTATACTCGTTGTGATGTGTGATTTCGGTGTCACATTCTTGGTAGCCAAAGAAATTCGATGGGAATGAAATGGTTGCGACGCCCAATTCGTAAAGGAAGAAACGTCAGTGCTTTTGTTTCTTCGTTAGCGAAAAGAACTCCTGCGTGTAAGCGTTAGTTGAGTAACGCTGAGGTGGCAAATCTTTTGATTTCTAACGGCGTTATCCGAATTGTCAAGGACATATGGTAAAATAACGAGAGCCATGAATGTTTAAGGTAATATACAGACATTTGTAAAGTAATATAACAGTTAGTAACAATGTTCTATCGCTGCAAATTTAATATATCTGTATTGGTGAATTTCCTTAACGTGTTTATATTGTTAGTGTGTTTCGGTTTTAGAGATTACGTTAAATAATGTTTTGATTTCGTTTAAGAATACCAACGTTTTATATTCAGTGCAGTTCTCCATCTTCATTGTGTTCCTGAACTATCTATTCCTGTGAAATGGGAGATAAAGGTTATAATTATGTGTCGTGTCTTCATTTCCTTAATAAATCATTAAGGCTCGGAACTTGATGAAATGTCATCTTTATCCTTAAGGTTTGGGAACGATGCCAGTTATTACACCCTAAACTGAGGCGAACAACGTGATTTTTTATTTTGCACTTTTTTTTTGCCATTTGTGGTTTATTGATTATTTTCTTGTTAAGTCATTTTATTGGTATTTTTTTTTAAAAAGGATTTGCTCTTATTTTCAACATTTTCCTGCTTACTTGGAATTGCTTACGTGTTTCACACATCCAGACACGCTAAAAATTAAGACTGCTTAGGATTGTTATAACTCACGATAGAGCAAGATGTCAGGTCACTGCAGAGATAAAGGAAAAAAATTTTGCAACTGAAAACGAAAGAAGAGATTTCTTCTGAGATGCTCTTTTCCTTGTCGCTTGTTCTTTTCTCCACTCCACAAATATTTGGGAACGATTGAGGAAACGGCCACTAAAATATCGAACGAAGTCTACAGTGAGTTCAAGTTTCTCCTGACTTACTGAACAATCTGACTGCCGCAAAAGAGAAGCACAGCAAGGAGTGGAAATCATGTAAAGTTAATTAGTTTCCTTCCCCCCATCCTCTATGGTGGACGAAAACATTCTTTCACCGTGTCTCGCTAGAGCCGTGTTGCCGAATTCGCTTTCGGCCTAAAAGTTTTGTTTCGTTTTTTCTAACCAGTCTATTCCCCGTAGCACGAGAAATAAAAACAATCTTTTCCACTAGTTTCCAAAAAGTATATTTTATTCCAACCCACATTAGACTAGATTCTGGAACTAAAATATCATATAAAAATTCGCGAGATAAAAATGGGTTTCATGGAAACATCGAACGTGTAGACCCCCTTGATATAGTAGCGGTAGTGGAATTTAGATCTGAGAGGGTGAAACATGCAGCTCGGTGGTGTACTGCAATTCCGAATAAGGTGGATGTGGAAAATAGTATTTTCTTGATCAGTGGCATACACAAAAACATATATTACTCTTGGATATTTTAGAATCTACAAATGTTTTAAGTGTTATGTAAAGTTTGAGTCATGAACTTCTTCCCATAAAAGATCCTAACATTAGCTAAGCCAGTGAAATGTTCATAATCCGTTGTAGTAATTAGCCTTTAAAAATTTTCTTACGTAAAAGTCATGAACGTGGAATGAAAATTAAGTTTCCTGTCCTTAACCATGTCTAGTTTTGGCTTTTTCACCTATTCTTTTATGCCTTAATTCCCCCGCAAATATGTTGTATCTGCGCAATGGTCTCCCGCAATATATAGGAAATAAAAGGATCATACCAAAAGTATTGAGTAACACCTCATTTCCAACAGAAGAAAAATGAGTGGTGTTTGGCAGACATTGTCATTTTTTCGTGCCTTCTAGAGAGACCCATGAAGTAATTATCTTGTATCACGTGACCACTACGACGTGTCCAAAAATAGACTACAGTTATGTTTCATTTTCTCAGCGTGGTGTGACTAAATTCTCGTTAGAGAGGAAATCCCCATTGTCACTATGTACTTCAGTGTGCATTTAAAGATGTAGAAAAAGAGTGAAACATTTTAAAGATAGAAACACGAGCATACGACCCCGTAGCCCTCGGAACAGTGTCAGCTGAACGCAGGACATGGTTGATCAGTGATTAAAGAGAGAACTGTACGACTTAAACAAAATTGCATCAGCATTTGCACTAGGGCCCAGTGCAGTTCAAGAAATGATTATATAAGCTTCGAATATCGAAGAGAAAAAAGTGCCGTCTGCGTCTCACGTTTATTGACAGAAGACCATCAAATTCAACTTGGAAGAAAGTGTAAAAATGAGAGTGGGAAATTATTTCTCGTCCCTACAGCCCCGAGGTAGTTTTTTTTTCTGATTACCACCTTTTTTGGGCTTGTGACGGATTACATGTGTAGCCTGTACTACAAGAACACAGACGCAATCCAGTAAGTGGTGCGTTAGTGTCTTCAAACAGTTGAAACGGAATTGTTTTGTACAGCCATATTTAGACTACGAGAACGGTGGGGAAAATAATTCCAAAAAAGTGGAGATTATGTAGAGAACAATGTAAAACCTTCATTTAAGGATAATCTAAAGCAACGATCTAACAAAAGATGGCAGCACTGTATCTGTCTAATGTATTCTTATCGTTGCACCAAATTTCCTTTCTGCTCCTATAAATACAAGCCTAGAGAGTTCAAAGTTTCAGGGAAGAAAGTTCATAAACAATTCAAGAGAATGATCGATGCCAAGCCAATTTTTAGGTAGATTTCGAAGAAAATATACCTATTGAGATCGGTACGATATGAAAGTGTATATTTATTTATATATATATTAACACGCTAGCGGCCATAATTTTGAAGATATTTGAACCAAATTTTTATATGCTGTTTCTAGACTTAATAGCTCGGTTAAGTTCGTTAATGAGCAAAATCGGTCGCCATCTTGGATCCAAAATGGCCGCCGAACCCATTGTTGTATAGAATACACAGCCTAAACCGCTGGGGCTATTGAAATCAAATTTGGCATAAAGGTACAACATCACTTTTTGATTATGAAAATGTTACCTAATGAGTTCAAAGACGCCATCTTGAATCCAAAATGGCGGACCTAAAAATTCATTTTCCACACCGTTTGAGCTAGAGATACGAAATTTGGCATAATGGTGCATTATGACGAGTAGCTTAGGGAAATATCACAACATTTGGGAAAAGTCGCCATCTTGGATCCAAAATGACCGCCCAAAATCCCATTTTGCACACCGTTTGAGCTGGATAAATGAAATTTTACTTGAAGTTGTACTAACACAAGTAGGTCACGACAAAATAAGAAAACTTTCAAAAAGTCGTCAACTTGGATCCAAAATGGCCGCCCCAAAAACCCAATTTCCAAATCATTGAAAGTAGAGAAACGAAATTTTCAATGAAGGTGTATGACCAAGAGTAGGTTACAATAAATGGGGGGAAATCTTCCCTTTGGGGGCGCAGCCAACCGTGGGAGGGTGAAGATGTACTCCGTGGTGGTGTAGTGCTACAGGGAGATTTTGGTTAAGATAATGGAGGCGCATCCTCTCAAAAGCACTGAAGTTGGGGGGCGAGCCCCGGCTCCCAGCGAAACTTCGAAATCTACCTCAGCCTGTACGCCTACCGAAAGGGATTTTTTATTTTCGTTTTCCTTCATTGTTGAAATCGCTTCATTGTTGTTGTGAATATCGAAACCTAACAATGAACAAAAAAGAAAATTAAAAATCAGCATCGATCATGCTCTTAAATTGGTTATAACCTTTTTTTCCTGAAAATTTGAAGTCTCTAGGTTTGAATTTGTAGGAGCAGCAATGAAATTTCGTTTAGCAATGAAAATGCATTAGACATATACGGAGGCAGTGCTGCCATCTTTTGTTGGAGATCGTTGCTTTAGATTATCCTTAAAGAACGTTGTTTCGGTATGATTTTTGTATTAATCACAGATTAACGATATGTATTGACCTGTGTGGCATCTTGAGATGTGCAATCTTTGGACGCTGCTATTAATATATATATACATTTCTGTTGCAGGTACTTGTGGTCGGCTCTGCTTGTTGTTATTGGCATATATTTAAACATTTACAGCAAAAAGAAGTCGACATCGAATTTTAATATATTTGTATCAAGAACTCATCAAATGTCAAGAAGAATTCTGTCTCGGCTGCTTTTCGGAAGATATAAAGAAAAAAGAATTATTGCTGATGTGTAAAACATATTTATAATCAGACCAAAAAACTTGAAAAAAATAATCATGTGTGTGTGTGTGTGTATGATGTGAAAGTGGAGTTCCAGTAAGTGCCTCGAATAGTGTGAAGATTGTGATATGTAAATTCTTTGTACAGTCGGCAGGACAGTTCCTTCCCTTCGATAGATAGGAGGTTACGAAAATGAAAATTATTTTCTGTAGAGCTATGAGTTAAGACATTTTTTAAGATGAAATTCTTATTATGTACTTTGTGTGAAATACTGTTTTATTATTATTATTATTATTATTGTAATTGTTATTAACGTCCTAAACGAATTGGTGAGATTCTAATGTTCTACAGTTTTTGTTAAGGTGAAGTCCGAATCACTGCTTTTTTTTTTTTCTATTATAATTATTTAAGATCATAAATTAAAGCACTCATTTTTCTTTCGATCATCTTTGAGGCTTGAATTACATGCTTTTTCTTTCAGTTCCTCGTTAAGTTAGGTTAGGTAAAATTTAGGTTAGATTAACTGGTGTTACTCTAAACTAAATTTGTTCCGAAAATTATGCCGGTTCAACATTTCGATATCTAACATTATTTTAAATTGGAAAACAAGTTACCTCACGCTCAATTTGCTTAACCTCACTGTCTCAAATCGGTAGTTCTTTTTATTATGATTTAAATAATGAATCCTTAGCAATAAATTTCTTGTGAAGGACGTCCCGTTTTCGGCAGTGGAACTTTGCTCATGATCATTGTATTTTGCTAATCTGTTTAGCAATTTTAATATATAGAAAAAAAAAAATGTTTGGAATTTGGTAAACTTTGCCAAGGCCCAGCCCGAAAAAGAAAGTGTTTTCTTTTTTTTCGGGTTGGACACACTTTAAAAAAAAAATCTTTCTTATTTGTTAACTTTTGTTTTTAAAAGATTTCTGAGATGAGAGCACGTCATAGAAGTGCATTTTGGGTTGTTAGAATGCAGATCACGATTGTCATAACTTTAGCTGGAATAATATTGCTATCTAAAATCTACCACACTTGAGCTTTGTTATATTGAAATACAAGGAAATATTCAAGCTCAGTCAGTACAAACTGTTAAGTATGGTAACGTGTTTCCAGCAACTGATGTCGTAACCGACTCGATATATTATAGATTTTCATGCTCTTTACTTTGTCTTTATTAACAAATTATTTTCGAACGAAATTATTATTGACATATGTTCTATAAGAATTAATTAGTAGAGTTTTCGACTGTTGTTACTAATAATGTAAATTTTCCAACAGATGCAATATACTACCATTGTTCACTCGCTATCCAGAGAAGCACAGAGCTAATCAGGATTTCACAACAGAATAAAGAATTTAAAAAAAATAGCATTGCGGTCTGGTGGGTCATTCAACTTAGATTCTGGTAAACTCTTTTCTGTGCCTTTTCCCCTACCCTGTCGTGGTCTTGAGCTATAGATGCCTAAAGCCTGTAAATAAATTAAAATTATTAACAGTAGTGATATACCGTTATCGACTGAGGTCTGTACACAGCTTTACATTTATATGCATTCACATTTTATCTTAACCTCCCCCCTCCCAAGAAATCTGAAAACCCCAAATAAACCACGCCCCCCAAAATAAGAACAATTCTCTCTTCTCTCCGTCTTTTCTCACCTGTGTGGCGTCGACGTTTCTGATAAGTCTTAAAGCCATGTCCTGACTTTCTTCCCCTGATAGACCTTTCTCCCCGAGATCTTTCTTAACCCTATCCATCCATTTCCTCCTTGGCCTCCCTCTACCTGTCTTTCCCTCCACTTCCAAACCAGCGCAGTCTTCTTTTTTTTTTTGTATCATCTTGTTATCCCACACATCCAGTGTAGCATTCTCATTTTGGTAACATCCTGGCTCTTTTCATGTGCTTTCTTTGTTGGTTACGTTTCTGCTCCGTACATAATTGCTGGTCTAACCACTGTTTTGTGAAATATCCCATTATTCTTCACCGTGATTTTGCGGTCTACATACTTTCTTCCAATTTCGCTATCTCTCATGCATTCTGCGTGTTATTTCCGAGTCCAAATCACCATACCCAGTAACAGATGAACCTAAGTATTTTTAACTTTTAACATTATTCAATCGTTCTTGCAACATTACTTCTCCATTTTCTTCTCCGTTAAACTCAAGATACTCCGTTTTCTTTCTAACCTTTAGGCCTCTATCTTCCATAGACTTCCTCCAATTCTATACTTTCCTTTCAAGTTCTGCCCGATTAATATTGCTTCAACCTACATGTCCACCGCCCACAACTACTCTTTTCTTCCTCTCACCCAACTTGCGGAGCATACGCACACATTACATTGATCATTTAACCCATGCATATCCTGAAACCACGCTGTCTTTTTCTATCTTTCAGATCTTTTGAAAGAACTAACCCTAGGCCGTTTCTTCCATGTTCCTAGGCTCCTTTACAGCCGCCTCCTAGTTCTCTTGCCTTTCCATGCAATATTTTTTCCTTTTCCATTCATCGTTCCAACATTTGGTGAACGTACTCTGAGGCTCACGTAGAGTGGCTTCTTTAACCTAGCCCGTCCTCGACTCGGTAGCCCTTGCTTATTTCTGTCAGAAGACGGGCCAAGCCCCTGCCCGTCGCCTACCATTTTCCGGCGCTTTAGTTAAACAATCAATCATATGTGGTTTTGCCACAACTTTCAAGACCGGATGCACTTCCTGGCTTCAACCCTCCTCATTTTTCCGGGAATTAAACCCGGTAAAACCCGCCTGGGCCCACTGTTTTTCTTCAAAAATGCCCGTTTTTGTTTTAATATATATACAGATGCTTATCAGAATAATGGAAACACCTGAACGAAAGTGCAACTTACCAGATTAATATGGTGTCGGGCCACCTTTCGCCTTCAGAACAGCCTTGATGCGACGTGGGATGGAGGCATAGAGGTCGTGAATGGTAGCAAGTGGAATATTACACCATTCCTCGTGCAGGGCATCGGCCAGTTCTGTGAGAGAGGATGGAGGTGGAAATCGTCGCCGGAGTCGTGTTTCCAAGATGGACCACAGATGTTCAATTATGTTGAGATCTGGGGATTGGGCGGGCCAGGGGAGGTGTTGAACTTCATCCCGATGTTCCTCAAACCACGCTGCAACAACTCCAGCTGTGTGAATGGGTGCATTATCATCCTGGAATATGGCATCATTGTCCGGGAACAACATCCGGACCATAGGATGCAAGTGGTCTCCTAAAATTGCGACATAATCGTTGGCAGTGATGCGTCCGCGAAGTGTGACCACAGGACCCAATGAAAACCATGATATTGCGGCCCACAGCATCACCGTGCCGCCGCCATGTTTCACAGTTGGGCGGAGACACTGCAGATCATACGCTTCTTTGGGCGTTCTCCACACATAAACACGGCCCGTGGTTTGGAATAGGGTGAATGGTGACTCATCCGACAATACCACACGTTTCCAGTCGTCAACGGTCCAAGTTGCATGGTCGCGGCACCATTTGTGGCGTGCTAAAGCGTTCTGGTCCCTGATGAGAGGTTTGGCCCGTGCAACACGACCCCGTAAGTTCATGTCATGTAATTCGCGGCGGACTGTGATTGTCGAAACAGGTTGGGGGAGGTGCTGATTGAGTTCCTCCGTCACTTGCGCCGCAGTGGCACGACGGTTCCGCGTGACAATGCGCTTTAATACCCGGCGTGCCCTGTCACTGATGCTTTTCTTCCGCCCACTATTCCGCTTCCCCGATGTGGTTTTCCCGTGTGTTGTGTAGGCCGTCATCACCTTCGACACTGTCCCTGGCGACACACCTAACACACTAGCCACTGCCGTCACACTCACTCCACATAACCGCGCACCAACAATTTGCCCTCTTTGAAACTCTGAGAGGTCTCCCATTTTACACTACCTCCGTCTGCTGCAGCCACTGCACACTCCTGTTCCACGACGCCTGACGTAGTATGGAGACCGACCTAACACACCACCACCAGCAGTCCGGCGCTGCGGTCGCCACGACACCACTGCCAACCCATACATCTGACGTGTTGCCAACTACAGGTGTTTCCATTATTCTGATAAGCATCTGTATGTCTGTTCGCTATACAAAGCTAAACCTTTGGACAAATCTGCACT
>JAGDQP010011374.1:0-12132 GCA_022664845.1 Lepisma saccharinum
TATTAAATCCAATTTTAATATATCTTGGTAGAAGAAACCCACAAATAGAAACAGAAATGTTATTTTAAAAAAATATTATTTAAAACATATTATTTGAAAAATAATTTAAAATACTTTTTTTTAAAATATACAATTGTGTGTGCCAGGTTTGAGCTAAGTAATCCATTTTTAATGGAGTTTTTAGGGTTCCAACTCGCGATCATAGCCACGAGAGGTCGACACTGTAACCATCAAACCAACGAGACTTGTGTATTCTGTTTATGATAACACATTATTTATTATAAAATATCGACCTTCTGCGGGTCTGCGATCTCACAACAAAGCAAATATGATATTTTTCACGTCAACGCATTGCTTTTATATACTTAAGATAGAAAAAATTATCGGAGCAAATTAATACCTTTAATTAAAAAAGTAAAAACGTGTAAGAGTTTCATCAACTAACTAACTTCTTCGCATCATCGGACACACACAAACACTCATGCCAGAGGCGTACCACTAACTAGTAACATTCTCGAGATGATAATCTAGCACCAGCACAATTTTGCGTAGAATCGATGACCCACTAACCAAAAAGACATCATACAAATGTTTACGCCCTGCACTTAAAAGTTCAGAATGAAAATAGTAAACATGTTGCAAGTCATCACCACCTACGTCATGGTGACAGGCTCCGAAGCCATCTACTGTAAATACAACGACCAAACCGGTATTTTCCAGGTCCTAGCTTGGTGCAGCGGTAAGAGACCTTTTATCTGTGCGACATTTGTCGTTGTGTCGTCGGAGACCAATGTCGTTGCTTTTTGAGATACCCTTTTGTGCACGCGGCATTTGTCGTTCGTCCAAAAAGCTTGTACCAGTGTTGTCAGTGCCTCTTCGGAGAGAGGATGCATCCGTGCGAGATTTATTTTGCGTATCGATGAATTACAGTGAAAAGGCGGAAAAGAAGTTCGTCCCATTAATTCTGCAAGATTTGTAGATGGAGTATTTGGCAACCTCTATAGAAAGTTGAGAAACAAGTTGTTCTTTATTTTTTAAGAATGTCAATAGATACTTTGATATAGTCCTTAAACGCTACCGTCCCCATTCCTGCTCTCCGTTGTTGCAATAATAAATGACATACATATTGACCAAACTATGGTTTCCTTTAACTGTAAAATTTGAAAGAATTAAATTTTCACCCATCTGAAAATTACAAAAATCAAAAATTTTGTAAACTAACTAATAGAATAGGTGTAGTTAAAAAACCTTCCCACTTCTTGTAATTCATTTGGAAGTTAGTGAGAAATGAAAAAAAAATCAGTACTGTTGAAACGAACCAAGGTCTTGCATAGAGAACATTTATCAAACTGTTCAAGTTATACGTGCTAAAATGAAAAAAAAAATGGTGTATGCTTAGTTATATGATTTTTTTTTTAAAGGGCTTTGGTCATTTTTGACTCAGGCTGAATGGATGATAATAAGACAAACTGGTGGAATAGAAAGTGGGAGGAAAGGGAAGAATCCTGACAAAACCCACGCACACGGTGTTTGTCCACCACAAAGCCAACTAGGATATATGAGTTAAACCTATTACCCTTGTTTGACATTAAATGAAAGAAAGACCAGACGCAATGATTCCGTCAACCCCCTTGTGGAGGTGTTACCCCTTAATTAGCGACAACACCCCCAACTTTAATTTTTTTGCTGTCAAACATTGATAGAAACCGTTGAAAACTCCAATTACACCCTCCCAATTTTTGACCTTGCACACACCCCAACCTGAAAATTCTGGCGGAATCCCTGGCCAGACAACACACATTTTTTGTGCTAATGAACGTACGCGTATAAGGAAAATATAACCAAAGAGTTTTACGTACAAAAGATGCTTGAGGTATTGATGTAAAACATGACATTATTCTTTTCTCAATTATGTTTTAACTTTCTTTAGAAGCGAGCACGCCAAAAGACCTATAGCGGTAGTCTTGAAACAGTCTTCTAGCAGATACAAGGCAGCTATCTTATCTCTGCTTCTACCTACAGTTGGCAGGTGTCAACACGAACTGTTAATTCTTCTTCGGAGTTCTTTTCTAGTATTACATGCATCGAAAGTATGTATGTTCACACAATATTACCAAACGCGCGAATTTGTGATTTGGATCAGTACGTAAGCCTACCAACACGCAGAAAAGGGGTTAAAACAGTATTATAAAAAAAAATCCTGAACAATGTATGTCTATTATCCATTATTTATAAAGAAAAAGGGATATGAAGTCTTTGTATCCTAAGTAAATAAAGCGAAACAAACATGAAAATTAAATCGAAACAATGTAAACTTACCAATCTTTATATGATGCTCTTTTTTTAATATTTATTTCGTCTATGAAAAGTTCAGTATCTAGATAGTAAGTTTCTCTCTATAAGTCGCACTGATCTCAGTTGAATAGACTTCCACACAACGAAACATCAACCATCGCTTGGCAACACTGATCTATAAATAGCCGAGGCATGCGGTAAATGCCGTCGTGCATAAATGGACCCATAAGACTCCATGTACTTAGAGCAGGTTGAACGACATTTGCCGTCGTGCGATCTCTAGGACTACAAATGTCGTTACCGCAGTGCATAAAAGCAGTCATTTGTTCCCGTTGACTTACAAGTCGCAACGAAATTTGTCGTTGACGACACAACGACAAATGTCGCACTCATAAAAGGGGCTGTAAAATGTTGGCTTAGTAAGTAAAAAAACACGGGTTCGAATCCCGGAGGGAGTAAGATTTTTCTTCTTTAGTTTATATTAAGTACCATATGATTTATATGGATCACGGTGCACTGTAATTGTGTTATAAAATGTATTGAACCTATGGTAAAATCTTCTACGCTTCCGGATCCAAATCAATGTTTACAAATGTGATTATTTATATCTACAGAAGGTTAAAAAAATATATTGAATCAGCGAAGCAAGAAGTGGCCGTCTCCTTTTTTTTTTTTTTTTTTTTTTTTTTTTTTTTTTTTTTTTTTTTTTTGAATAGCTTCGAAATGTAGCTTCTGCTAGATCACCTATGATCACTCCCTCCCCCCCCCCCTCTCTCTCTCTCTCTACTTTAGGCTTTCTATTTTTTGTCTCTGGTGTTCTTTATTAATGTACACGTTTGATTGTATCCATTAATGTTTTCTGATTTTTAAAATCATTTCCCTTTTCTTTTATTCATTGCTTTGAACAAAAATCTGTAGAATGACATAAACTTACTTGATTCAAGCTGAAACACTGCTATTTGAAAACTATTCCATTGGTTTTCCTTCCAACGATTTCATACAGCATGTTCCTAAAATCGTAGCGCAAACTTTGGGAGGAGTTTCTCCTTTACATCAAAAAAGTTCCTTTGAAGACATTAAAAATTATGCGTAGTTTCGGAGGTACACTAGCAGAATCGTACAAATATCATCATATTACGATATATAATGACGTAAGCGGTGTCAGCTTAGCAAATTTAATGTGTATGATTGAGGGAGTGCAGCATATGCAGGTTTCGCAACATAAGAATTTGGTAGTCAAAGAATTAAGTGGTTTAAGAAGACAAGCATATCAATGCCCTCTAAGCTGCATTTGCTAATCATAAAAATAGATTAAATAGGTGTTTTGGTGATTTGTTGAGCCGACAAGGCTTACGTCATTACTTGTGGAGATATGACTCCATTTGTAATTATGGCACCGTAAATGTATGCGCTTGTTGCTACAAAATTACGCATATTTCGAATTCCTTCAAAGAAACTTTTTCTTATGTGATTAATTACCTCTTGAAGTTTATCCAGTGATATTATTTCTCAACGCAGTTTCATCATTCACACTAACCTTATGTTTGTTAATCAGGCCTGCCTAGTTACCATGGGTCAGAAGCGCCTGAGTGGGAATTCCGCGACCGCTCATCATAATTACGGTTTCTCCTGGACATTGTTTCGGTCACATCAAGTTAATTCCGAGATAACACCTCCAAACTACACCCTGCTCTACGTTTCTCCCGCACACTATCTCCCTACATTATACCGACCTGAGCCAAGAAAGTGCCCAACATCCATAAATAAATTTTGGTTCATAATGAGCGAAACTGGCTTTGTGGAATTTTTATACAGTGTTTAATAATAATAAACTAAACTGGGTGGTGTGATAGGCGCTTAAGAGGCTTGACCTGTCGGACGGCTATATTACGTTCAGGTAGAAGGTTACGTGGTCAGCGCAATTTCTCTTCGTAGCTGTGTTTCTGACTTTCCTGACCACAGTCCACTACTTCTTTTTATTTAAGGAGCTTCCCAATTGTCCTCACAATGCTAACACAGACACAGACATTTTGAACTCCCACCGGGAATCAACCCGCTCGCACTGAAGTCGAGCGCGCTACCGACTAGTCCACGCAAAGGCTAATTTAATTTTAATAGAGCACATTAAAGAAATAAAGCAACTATAGAAATATATAACTTTACTTTCTCGATATGTATATTTCTCATCCTTATAACCGTAGGTCCCATCCTTAGAAGCTCACAAGAGCCTTTAGGACGTTAGCACTTTCAGCCAGACGCTTGAAAATGTTATCGCACCTTCTAGAGATAAATGCGTGAGATTTTGTCAATGGGGACTCAAGACATCGTCGTGGGTAGTCCATAAATCCAGTAAATTTACACAAGAAACATACCTCACAAAACCACTATTAATATTTTCACAAGGTCAACCACATAATCGGAGAGGATAAAAGAAGAACGGCGCATTAAGCATGAGGGAATATTTGAGGTTTCCGTTTACGATTACGTATCAATAAACTGTATCAATATTGTTGTTATTACTGCTCTGGTTTTGTTCAAAAACGTCCCAGTCTGAAACAATAGAACTGAATGACCATCCACTGAGTTCTAGTGACGTATTTCACAAACTTACGATACTACACAACGTACTGAACTACAAATTCTAATTCAATCTACGTCATTTATGCTTAGTGAAATTTTCCAATATTTTTTTCTCTCAGTCTTTTCAGAAGACAGTTGGAATGACACCTGGTTGCTACTATTCTCGTCACGTCTTTTCTGGGAAATAGTTCTCGCTTCCAAACATTTGGCGTACTTGGATAGTGGATTGATGTTTGTAACATCAGTGTAAAGAAAAATAATTTATAAGGAAGTATTAATTGTAATTGATAGTAGCCCAAATAACTCTCTCTTGATTTTTTTTTAAATTTAGGTGGCCTTTAGGCATCTGAGGCTCAGGCCGGGATAGGGAAGGTTGAAAGAATGCAAGAAGGTGTCGGTCAGGGCGTAAGTTGAAAGTATCATCCCGGCATTTGCCGGTTGAGACTAAGGAAAATATCAGTCAAGATGACCTGCCGCTGGACTTGATCTCAGAAATTTCCGAATGCTAAGCCAAGGCTCTACCATTGAGCTAGGACCGCTTGGTCCAAATACTTCCTCGCGTATCATTTGCCGAAAGAGACAGTCATAATTGAAGAACTGAATTGAAAAACATTCTAAGTTCACTATTTCGTATTTGCATTTTTTCTGTTCGTCGGTACCTATGTTCCACTTGCATAAATATTACATCCTAATCCCACCCCTATTTTTAACACAAAATTATTTTCGCTCGATATGATAACATACAAAGACCTTGGAATACTTTTCGTCCCTCCTGAAAAATATATCCCGGTGAAATTGGGATGCTTTTCAATTCAGGTCTTCAATTATTCTCACGGATCTCGACGTTATAACTTTTAACCGTTGTTAGTTCCCATTAGCTGAAGAGAGTTATAGCATAATTCACAATCCTTAATGATATATCTCCAAATACCTTATCTGAATTTCTACAGAAATTTTAAATTCCTATATTAGATTCCTCAGCAGGGGATAATTAATTTTACCAACTCCATTTCAAATCTTAAGGTTTGCGCGACAACAAGATGTCATAAAACAACAAACCGCTGGAAATAATGCAGTTTTCAGGCCAATGCACCGAAATGTGATGATGCGGGTGTAATCAATTTGACTGAAATAGCTGCAAAACGCATGTGCCTCTTTTCCCACGAGAAAATGCAAATTTGTTTAGTTCCCTAGAATTCTCTCTCTTTCAAAACAGCTGACAACATTCATCAAAAGGCTAAATGAAATGCAACGTTCTGTGAAAGTAGACAATATGGGACGAACTCTATACTTGATATATTTACTGAAATTTCTTGTTTAATTATGTTTGTAATGTACACAAATAATGTAAAAAAAAAAGTATGTTATTTTCTGGCATACATTTTGATGAAAGAAGGTAAATGCACCAGTAATGGACACTTTTCACCGTTATAATTTTTAACTCAAATACAGTTTAAGTGTATTGATCAAATGAGAATGTTGAACGTTCTCCATACTCTCTTCCAGTGATTTCTACCCATTGCTTTCAACAACATATATTATTTGGGAGGAAATTACGTTTTTGTTTTGTCTGACATTGTTTTTGTACCAGTGAGGGACACGGAAAAACCTGGATGTCCCAGTAATGGACATACTGTTTAACTCAAAATAATTTAATTAATGATTACTGATGTTTCGAATATAAGTAGTAAGAACGATTATATGTTTAATGCCGTTCTTCGTTTGTCTGATTTTTATATGGAATTCTACTGAGTAATTATTCCGAAGGTCCTGGATTCGAAAAGAGCTATCAACCATCCTTACTAAGTTATCATACCAGGTAAATGCGCTAATGGAACCTTGAACATAGACCTGTCCGACTTCTTCCATCTTTCTTACCCCTGCCCTATCCCGGCCTGAGCCATAGATTACTTGTGGCCATAAAAATGAAAATTCCAACTTGCCATGAATAGTGTCCAATATTGAAACAAATCATTTCATTAATGGGCATCCCCACGTCCGTCATTGACAAAAATTGGACCACATAATTTCCTGGCAAACTTATGGTCATGAAGAGTAAATAATATTTCTCAGGTTGAAATAAAGCAACTAACAGAATTATGATTTTGCCCTCGGAGTTGGGAGAGTTTAGTGCGCATATTTTCTGAGCGAGTTTTCATGAGTTCAAATTCCCCTGAGAGCTGTTGAACGGAGTGGTTCAGTGCCCACTTTACCAAAACTTTAAGTCTCGTCCTTAGATGCTTATCAATTCGCTTAGGACTTTAATAACAACTCAATGAATCAAGGATTTTGATTTCGAGCCAGTAATAAATAGTGAGCGTCCATAACTGGACACAAACTGACTTTGTCGTACCGGTAATGGACAACCCCAGTGCTTTGCGTAACAGATCCAAGCTATAATTGTTTGTTCATTTAAATATTCGAAACCGAGACATTTCTGTAATGGTCGTACAGAACAACCAAATTAATCGTGACTGTAATTTCATGAATAAAAAACGAAAGCTCTAATCTTAATTACTTACTTAACAGAATGCGTGGAAAGGTAGGTACAACCATGGACATATCTTCAACATTATATCAGAAATATCAGATGAAACAAATGACGAGCGAATAATATTCAGTGGCACCAGAACATACTATATTGAATTTTCACATGTGGGAGAAATAATAACCGCCCTTAGGAAATATCGTATTTTTCTACTTCTTTCTTCAAGTGTTCATTACTGGTACACTGTCCATTACTGGTGCGTTTACCTTATGTGTGCATTTAGTTCAAGGTGTAGTAGGGTAGAGCGGACATCTAGGAAGAAGATGGCAATATTAATGTACTCCAATGTCCTCTGTATTGAACTCTAACCATCATTAGGGCTCTGGGAAAGATGCAGGTACTTTAAGGCACGTTAAGAGGAATTAACCCCTTCATTTCTAAATAAAAGCAAGTTAGAGGCGCGATTCTACTAATAATGGGAGCACTTCGCTCCATTAGCATGATTTCAGTGATACAAACATTGTTTTATAAGACAGGTTGAAACACTGCCAACTGGGATACTTAAGAACGGGAACACCTACAGTATTTTCCTCTTGTGTCGAATAACGTTTAATCCAAATTTAGTGAGGACAAGTATAACGGTTTGGAAGCAAATTTAATATTAAATATTTTAAATCTGATGGCAACACTGACAACCGTGGCGCTTGCTCAAGACTGTTCCGGTGGTCATGAGCTAGTCTAGCAAAGACCTTCCATCGATACCTCAAGCACGTCTCCACACCTTGTGCTTCATGAGATATATTTTTGAAAGCGAGTTGGCAACACGGAGATTTCTGGTATATTATTGGTCTGTATGTTTTTTGTGTTCTTACATGGAACGGATTTAAAGGATATTACCGTGTAAAAAAAATATTTAAAAAAATAGAGAATTTAAGAGATATGTCCAAAACATTAAATAAATGTATTATATTTTTTTCAGTGTGTAGATATTTTTACTTCTTTTGTATGTAACTTTATTACCCTTTAATATTTCGAAAGAGATTTTTAGTTCAGCTATAATATCTAAAAATTATTTTATGTACTGTATTAGCATATATATATTACGAAATATTAAAGAACTTTAAAATGTATGACGTGTCTGTTGAAGTCTGCATTCACAGATAGGGATAAGAATAATACCATAGCCAATATTTCTTCTTTTTCCTGTATGCTAACTATCTGTATTAACTTTATTGTCCATATTCGTCTTAAAACTGGTGATAGTGGAGAGTAAATTCAAAAGTGGGTAAAAATAACCGTGAAAATCGATTCATTTCAGTCGCAAAACATATTACTGGGTTTCGAACTCTGGACAGAATGTAACCTTAGCTTGCCTGCCCTTTTATATATATATTCTCCAGACGCTGTCTATGTTATTTTCATCCCGTTGGAACGAAAAACCAAAACGAAAAGGTAGCTGTAAATTTTATGTGATTTTTTACGACATCCATATAGTACTGCATCGAAATTAGTTTTGTATAGGGGGAGCAGGGGAAAAGTGAGACAGAAGGGTGTGAAGGTTAGCTAAATGAACAAGGGTAGGTAGAAGATCTTTTCATTTAGAAATCTCAAAAAAAAAATAATAATAGAAAGATTATAAATTTTGCTGGGTCGTTTCATAAAATATTGCGCTATGGTTGCATTTTATTCTTAGAATTTTAAAAAGCAAATACATACATACATACATTGTCACATATCATCCAGAAGTAAAGAAGGTTATGGATTTATAATATAGTTTTGACTTTCTTTATTTTTAACAACATTATATCTATATATAGTTCCTCTATTCGCCCAGAATATGAATCGCTCTTCGGTATGACGTTCATGGAACTAAATTCGAATAGCGCAAAATGTATCCTAGGCTAAACTGTTTAGTTATGGTAGAGTTGTGTTTTTCTTTTCATATTCCGGTGCAGCTCCCGGAACTAGTGATCGGTTATAGGGATATTATTAGTTGAAGGGAATTAAAATTTTAAAATGGGAATTTTCGGGCTTTTTTTTTTTCTAAAAATAAATTACTTTTTGAAATTGAAAACATATCATCTTGCAATTTCTTGACTTCTTCCATACGTTTTCTTCGTTTTTTACATACATTCAGTAAACCATAGCCCAAATTTATTTTAAAAATATGTTTCACCCTTTTACATGGCCTCGTGTGTGCATACAAAGGTTGTCCTTAACATAGTTTGCATTTGTATGTTTAAAAAGTATTGTTTTGTGGTTTTTAATACATTGGAAATATTGAAAAATGTGCTGAGAGAATTAAAATATCTGTTGCTACATCAAACGTTATTTTAGAGATATCTTAGCTATTCAAAATGAAATTCGTTACTCTTGCAGTTTGGATGAATTTTCTCGGGAATATTTTGTTGTAATTTGCCCATCTATAAGGTGCTCAAAACATGTCGTAGACTGGTTTATTGCAAACATGCAAAATAGAAACTTCACAGACTTGATTGCGCTATAAAACAATACGAATTAAACAGAAAATAAACAAGCATGAAAGTAGACAAGGGCATCCGTAATGAATAAACCAGAAATCTAGGGTTCTAACGTGGATCTCCACTAGTCAATGTCTTATGCTAACATGCTTCATGAAGATATTGGTTCATTAAGCCTGCGTATATACTTCCGTATGGAATTTGGTATGCTTCTAACAAAACTGTTTTTAACATTGGCTGTAGGATTTTGTCCAATTTCTCCACTACGGCTGCTACGATCTTTTGTATGCTTTGTGGCGGATGTGGACGATTAGTAACGGCTTTCTTTAAGATGATCAATGCATTTTCAAAACAGTTTAGGTCTGGCGAATACGACGGCCATTCTATCCCTTTGAATTTTTGTTGCTCCAAGAAGGTAATCAGGAGAACCGTCTGGTGAGATCGAGCGTTATTGTCTATCAATGCGAATATCAATCCAGATCGTTCAACAAACGAAACCACAATGGATGTAACGACGTCGTGACCATTCGATTCCTACAGATTGTCACAAGAGGTTTCCTACGAGCCCAAAACATGACAGACTTCGTTGCTGTAAATAGCATTCTACGGGAGTTAGAGTGCAAAAGTTGTACTAATTCCTTTCAAAAACGCATATCATTGGTGTCAGGGTGGAGCCTCATACAGGTTTTGACAAAGAAGAAAGTCTCATTGGTGTTAATCTTCGCACCACAGTGCCGAACGCCTGAAAAATCTCATTTCACATGGACGTTTGTGCTATATGCAACATTTTCGCAATGTTTTTAGCCATCACTACCTACATTACATTCTTTCTTGAGCGTATCTATACATTGTGCTGTATTATTTGTCTTGAAACACAATGTGCAACAAGAATCCTAACGTAGCTAAAAAAATGCATAAATGGTGAACTAAACACTAAACCTAGATGTTACATAAATAGCGGAAGAGGTCATTTTCAGCCTTAAATCTTATTTACTAAAGTCAACAGATGGAACTAGGAACCACAAATTCAGAAGCGATTAAAGCTCTAAGACTTACATAAATTAATTTATTTAATTTCATTCATTTTTGTAGCTTTAATGTAAGTTAAAGTACTGCCATTGAACGATGTGGGTGACATTATAGCAAATACGGGAAGCGTCACACATTATCTGACAGAGCAAATGCATTTACCTTATTTGATAACATATAGTGAAACATAACACGGTCTGATAGATTTTACATTAAATTACAATGTGAAAAATGTCATTTGAGAATGCACAATAAAATGATTTGTGTAATTTACCGTATTTACATAAATCTAATGCGCATTTTTTCACTCGAATTTAAGTATTCAAAATCGGAGTGCACATTATAATCGATGGCACACAAGATTTTTATGCAAATTCGAACATTTCGCTTATCATTCTGCTGATGTTACGTTATATCTGTGCTTAAGCTCTTTCGGGGTTATCCCGTAGCTTGACGTTCCTCACTTAGCGTGCTTTCATATTTTCTTTTGGTTTACTTTCTCATTTATGGTCGCCGTATACTACCGATAACAGGGTATATTTGTAGACAATGTTGTTAACAAAGCAACTTCAAACTTCGCTTGACTTCATCATGAAATGGAAGGCAACGGTAATGTTATCACATATTGTAATCAGTGTTTCTTTCAGGTATGCCTTCGTGGGCTTTACCCTACGGGTGGTTTCAACCATAACCTGAAAGAATTAGTCTCAACACTTGTATTATTCATATGTATACTGAAATACATATACAAGGGTCATTCAAAAATTCTTTTAGAAAATCCAATACATAGCATTCCTAGAATCGAAAAAAGTTTGCTCTTAGTAAGCGTCATATCTCCCTAGACTGCTGTTAAAGTTTCAGCTATATCCATCACGTGGTTTCATTTCCATAGCAACAAACTTTTGTTTATATATAAAAAATAGAAAATAAAAAAAATTGAGTTTCGTGTTGTGATTAAACACTTCTTTTTAAGAGGCTTAACACCGAAAGAGATCAAAGCCGAGTTGGATGAAGTTCATGGCTAATATACTCCAGTGTTTGCGACTGTTTACAATTGGGTAAATGAGTTTAAACATGGCCTTACATCCACAAATGATTAACTTCATTCGGGACGTCTAGTGGAAGTTACTTCGTCCGAAATGATTGAAAAAAATCTACGATACGGTTTTGAATGGTCAACGAATTAATATGCGCGAAATAGTTGAGGCCACATGCATATCAAAAGTCACAGTGTTTTCAATTTTACACGAGAAATTGGGT
>JAGDQP010011374.1:12232-53151 GCA_022664845.1 Lepisma saccharinum
ACTTGTATTATTCATATGTATACTGAAATACATATACAAGGGTCATTCAAAAATTCTCTTAGAAAATCCAATACATAGCACTCGTAGAATCGAAAAAAGTTTGCTCTTAGTAAGCGTCATATCTCACTAGACTGCTGTTAAAGTTTCAGCTATATCCATCACGTGGTTTCATTTCTATAGCAACAAACTTTTGTTTATATATAAAAAATAGAAAATAAAAAAAATGAGTTTCGTGTTGTCATTAAACACTTGAAAAAGTTGAGAAACGCTGGAAAATATGTATCGATCTAAAGGGAGATTATGTCGAAAAATAATAAAAAAAATTCTAAAATTGAGTAATATTTAAGGACTTATTTAACGATCCTTGTTAAATAAGTTAAATAATTATTTAACAATAATAATATTGTTATTTGGCAACACTAATTAGCGAATTACCTAAGAGTCTGAATAAATGGAAAATAGTAATTTTAATCTAGTTTGAGTATTGATTCAGTGTTATCACACTAAGAAACTTTTCACACTCCAAAAGTATTTTCAATGACCAATTATTGTGTATTTAAGTTAGGGATTCGGCCAAAATTTTCATTTTGAGTGTGTACAAGTGGAAGTGTGCAAGATTTTTATCGATTCTTGACAGTAAAAAATTCTTTTAAGTTGGAGGGACACTCTAGATTTTTGGGGTGATACCCACCACATGGGTTAGTCTGGCAGTATCACTGATCTCAATGTATATTTACTTTTGCTATATTTAATTACAAGGACAGAAAGTACCAAACTGAATATTTCTAAAACTTTTAAATTGATTTGGTTCACTAACAACAACAAGAGCAAGCAATAAAGAGAAATACACCTATAAATATGTATTTCATGTGTTGCAATATAGGAATAACATTAATGTGCCGTAGCAATACAAAATTAAGAGAAGTATTTATTAGACGAAACAAGATCGACTGAAAATAGCAGGTTATGTTAATTATCTAGAACCGAAATCAACCTAAATATATTCAATACAGATAAGCATTAATAATGTTGTCTTGTGTGTAAGACAACACTAAGATATAAATCCTCTGCAACAGCAAATTTAATTTGCAAAATTATTAAATAAATTAAGACAAGGAAAGCTTTTTGTTATATGAATATGCTCATCCAGTTAACTTGAATTGCAAATGAGCCGTTTTATTTCTTTTGCTTTGGTAATTTATCATCACCAGTAATTTTACTCTTACGTAAAATGCTTAGTTTTAATTATTCTAGAGTAGTTAAAGAGATTGTGTTATTCATATATATTTAGAGTGATTTATTTGCATTGTAACTTTGATCTAGAAAAGGTAGATAAAAGGGGGAGAAACGAGTGATGTATTCATTTCGTGTTTCTAAAGTTTAACGGAATAAATCCAGAATAATATTTCTCTTGCTTTCCAATTCATATAGAACTCTTTCCTAAATGATTAAGGTTTGATGACGTGTTTATTTAGATATTTAAAATTAACCATGTTAACTATTCAGCACTTGCAGCGCTTTTGTTTATTCTCATCCCTTAATGGCAAACTCAAGAGAAAATTAGTTATACAATGGTCTGAACAGATGGAGAGATTAACATGCGTTTTTCTTGGAAGTAAAAGAAATATATTGACAAGATAATAAAAGCAGATTTGACCGTAAATAAGCCCAGCTTTGTGGGACTAAACAAACACTGTATCCATTATTTACTTCCAAAGACGTGTCTTCGTACTCAAAAGATTAAACTAAAATATTAATGTTTTGGAGAAAGTATATTGGAGATGCAGGAAAGAGTGTTTCTGACATAATGTCATGAGAGAATTGGAGAAACGAAAAACAAAAATACGAAGAAACTTTCATGTCATGTTGATAAACCGGAACAGCAACACAAGAGGATAAACATTGTTTAGTTTCTCAACAAAATGTTTACTTTTCTCGAATTTTAAGTGGTAAATACGTAAAGAAAAAAAATACTAAAATGTTTGAACGGCTGTCCTTATTCCAACAATTTTCCGCTTGAAAAATGGTTCCCTTCTGATTTGACCCACCGCTTCTTGCGTGTTGGTGCGTGCTGGTGCGTGTAGCCAATCCCCAGAGACTTTCAACAGCAGCTACGTTGTTGTTGTTCGCAGCTCTTCTTTCTACGTCTCCTTAAGGGTTAGAGATGAGATCATGTCCTCTTATTTAACAATGTTCTGGGTTAAGTGAAAGACAACACAAGTTGCAACTTACACACTAGCTGTCTCCATGGATTTTCCAACCTGTTTTTGAACCACAGGCACGTGCTGGTGCTTGACGGCACATCGAAGAGATAAAATGTTGTTTATGTTCCAGAAAAAAGCTTTCCTTGTGTTTTTTTTTCTTGTCTTGTTCTCTTCATTTCCCCCCTTTCTGCCTGGTTATGAACTGGTAGCTAATGTCAGAGATCACGTTCCTCGTTTTTGTTTTCATTAAATATTTATTTCTAGCAGATAATATGATCTCACGAGTCAGGTTACGGATAAGGATAGGATTCGAGAAGGTTGGATTGAATTTTTATTTTATTTATGGCCTTTAGGCATCTAAGGATTAGGCCGGGATAGAGGAGAGGAGAGGTGTCGAACAGAGCCTAATTTAAAGCTAGCATCCCGGCATTTGCCTGGCGTGACTGAGTCGAGAAGGCTGAATTCAACTTCTTATTCTATTGTCAGTTGTCAAGGATTGTTTCATTTTTGATATGTTGAAGCGAATTCGACATTTAAAAAATATCGGAACTTTGATATTGAAATTTATTTATATTCGACATATCGATGTTTTGATCTCGTTTCGATATTTTAGTTTAATATTTCGATATAAATCATAATTGATACGTAAGGTAAAATTACTTTAGTATATTAATATGTACCAATATAGTAGATATTTGAAATTAAAATGGGATCTAATTAGGTTAAAAGTGTTGCCAATCTCATGTAAAGTTTTTCTCATTTTCTAAATAACATTTTGTTAGTTTATCGGATATTTTTTATTCCCTTAGCAAAGTTGATCATCCCACGTAAAGCGCAGAATACATTCTTGAAAACTGTGACTAATATGCATCTGTTATATCCTCATTTACCTTTTTGTCATCTAAAACACCTTCAGACTTACCAGTCAACACACAAATATTGCAGAAATAAGACGCATTTTCTATGCCTCAGTAGTCACAATAGACTACTTGTATATTTTCACATGCACAGAGAATATTAGACACGAGTCCAGAGCCGAAATGTTAAAAAAAAATATTGAAATGCCCTAATACCTACCACGATGCAGTTAATCGCATAACAAAATTTAACTGATTGTGAGAATGTAAACTTAATTGATATATTTCTTAGTACATGAAATAATCTTGGGATTCAATATTACCTATCTGAGCTTTGAAATTAGTTATTTCTTCTCAACGTTGTTCAAAATACTGGCTAATCCGTCTACTGGTTTCTTTATACATCTTATACACGCACATACAACTACATCCATCTATCGGATTTCACACGTATTATAGCAAATACAGCGAATAAACCATATTAGATCCCCGTAATTTATGACTATTGCATTGAAAATATGCAAATTGACATTTAATCCGAGAGAGAGATTTTTATCAAATTCTTCTTATTCAAGTTATTTAGTTCCGTGCATTATTTCTAGTTTTTCTCCCTGATTTTGTTACCATAAAGAAATAGTCTCTTAATGAATAAATAACTGACTTAAACATGTGCTTTTCTATTCAAAATAGTAAATCATGTTCTCAAAGACTATTTTACTGCTCTCTTCTAAAACAGATAAAGTAAGACATTGAATTGCCAACTACTCTCATTCATAAATGAAACTCTACCAAGCAGCCAGCGTTCAGATGGTAGAGCATATTTAGCATTTAACATATCTGTTACAGAAATATCAAATAACAGAGTCATAACTTTTTAACCAATTACCATTTTCGTTACATGTTACTACACAGTAAAAATACGGTTTCTTAAAATTGAGAAAAAAGCTCTTGTCTGTACACCGAGAAATTGTGTTCTTAGAAATAACAACATTCTCATTTAATGCAAAATGAGAACAGGATGTCTTGAAAATATCATCACTGATCTCATTTTCAAACTGGTATGTTCTCATTTTCAATTAAATGAGAATGCTGGTACCTTATTTCTAAGAACATTAATTCTCAGTGCAGAGATGAGAATTCAAAATTTTAAATGACAATGAGCGTTAATTTTTCTCTCTTTGAAACGAGCGCTAAATTTTGAACTACTTCTAGAGGAAATACTTTTTCGATAGCTCACATCGTTTGGCAGCTACAAGAGGTAATCGCCAAGTTAACTGTTGACCTAAAAATTAGCTGTTGTGACTGCTAAAAGATACCAGAGATTGACCAGCGTTTCCTCTCAAAAGTTGTTCAGAATTTTGTTTTTGTTTTTTAAAAAAAAAGCAACGTCAAACCCTGTTTCTGTTACAATTTTGAAGTTTCCCGCCCCCTGTAGAGTTGGCTTGGGACGCCACTGCTTTCATTAACATTACAATTTACATCTTATTGCACATTTTCGAAGATCAATGTGCAATAAGAACTAAGTTATAGTCCTGGTACGGACTTCCAGAACTACCCTCTATGTACCGTATATTCTAAAATACAAAAAGCATGTCTAATGTAACAAATAGCAATGAAAATATACTTCATGTATTAGACAAGAGCCCAATCATGACAGTTATTCATATAGTATCGATCAAACCTACGTACAGGGATTATAGGCTCGTCTTTCGGAAAGCAATGCGCGGTTGTAAAGGAAGTGCTCTTCTGACCTCTATCGTCGAGATAAAGAAACAAAAATATGGGGGGAATATTCAAAATACAATGGCTCTTCCTTTTAAACAATTTCACAAAATAGGGCACATGAACCTATAGGCCAGTCTTCCGGAAATCTTCTCGATTAATGTTTTATTTCAGTTCTTTTACACGTGCTTTTAAGAAAACGGTCAATGCCCGTCCTCGAAACAAAACACATTTTTTGTTTTGTTTGTGTGAGTGTGTAAAAGCATAATGGAAAACAAAGTAGGTGGCTACTAAAACCAAGTAACCTGTCACGAATACGCAATTGAATCTACGTACTATAAAATCATGCACATTTATTCAACTTTCCTAATGCAAGCACGCAACGTTTCCTTGTTCTAGTTACATAACCTTGTATAATGACTCATTTCAGAGCATAAAATGGAAATAAAAACTTTTTTTTTTTGGTGGGAGGCATATGTGTAGCTAATTAAAGCACAACGTCAGAGTGCACTGTTGTGTATAATACTTATTTTACACTTTTTAAACACATTTCTCTTAAACTCCTTTAATGGTGAGATCGAAATATGTATAAGGAGTTCAGAAAGTGTTAGAAGTATATCATGTTCTATCATTTTAACAGCTTCTTCTGTACTTACAAATTAGTATTTTACAAATTTGTTTCATACAATTTTATTAAATACAAATTCATTACATACATTTTTGATACATATAATTTTATTGTCAAATTTCCTAATAAATTATCGGTGATTTATGTTTGCATGGAAATTCTTAAATAGGCTATATAACGAGATCATGGATGGATTTACCATTCTCCGTTAAAGCAAAAAGCAATAGATAGGTTATCAATGGTTCGATCCAGTCAGCGTTTTATTTTTCTCCTGTGCTATCATTACGCCTCATTGATATACGTATATAGATGCAAAAAATTGTACAGATAATGTGCAAATGGTAATTCAAAGTGGCGTGCATAGTATAACCCCAATTCTGCTTAGCATATACTTATTTATTTCCATAATTTGAATCACTCTTCATAATTTTAGACATTATTGGTCTTATAAACCCACAGGTATTTTTCTTTCTTTCTTTTCTTAAAACTGTATTTATCTATTTTCTCCACTTTACGCTTCAAACTCCACATTGAACACTGTTAGAAGTTTTGCAGCCGCTATTACTGAAAATAATATGGAATAGAAGGCAACTCTCCCTGCATGGAAATTTGTAGTAACATTCCTGATGAAATTTAGAAATCTTTCGGATACCAACATTATTTAAACAACCAATTATGGATGTGTTTTTGTCCTCAGTTTCTTTCATTACCGGTAAGAAGAATCACCGTCCTTTGTTGAGTAACCGTCGCACGTCAGCTGGATCTTCTTTGTGTTAAACCGAACAACTTCAGAAGTAGAGCAAAGACGGGGCCAACGGGGCTAGGCGGCTCAATGAATGTCCTTCGGTGATCAGCAGGCTGTGAAGTTTGTTCCAAACAACAACAATTGTATCACCAAGCTACAGTGAACACTACGTGTAACACGATTGATATGATTTTGTCTGATCAAAGAAACGAGTCCGTAGCATCAACCCCACAAAGTCGTCCATAAAAAGTTCTTACTACCGTCGAACTACCAATATCAACACGTGCGGTTCGCAGACGACTACTCGAAGATGCCCCGTATGTAGGAAACAGTACAGTTTATACAAATTACCCAACAGTGTATTACAGTGCATTGTATTAATAGGTGAGTGATTACAGTGAAAAATAGAACATGTCATTTGGGTCTACACGTTAGAGCAGTTAGTAGTCTTCACTGATGAGTCCTGATGTTCCTTGAATAATGATTCTCGGGGGAAAAGGTAGTCTATCGAAAAGCAGGGACATGTCGTCATCTATCAAATATCGTTGAAAGAGACCGATTTGGAGATGATGTTGTGTTTATTTGCGGTGGCATCTCTCCTGGAGGACCCCTGGAACTGTATGTGCTACCGCGCGGAACCATGACAGCCCAGCGATATCTTGTATTGTTGTCTAACACCTTATCCTCATAAAAGTGGTTAGGGTTTCAGTTTACAAAACGATTATGTACCTCCTCAGAGAGTACGTCTAGTCCACCGGTATCTAAAGGAGCATCATGTCGAAAAACGCGTTGCCAGTAAGTTTCCCAGACTTAAATTCTATCGACTACATTTGGAATTCTCTGTATTGATGCCTTTTCACCCTTACACGAAGCCTAGGGTCTTCAAAGCAGTATATGACAACAATGAACAAGATAGCAACGGAGATGGTTGACAGCATTAGTAATTGCAAGCAGCGTTGCGTTAAGATGTGCATTGCTGCCTGGAGACGGACTGTCTGTGTATCTTAGAGGTAGCAAAGTAATACATCATTTTCTCTATTAAAGTGTTCCAGTCGTCCCTGGATTTATTAGTTTTCCTCATTATATACCTTCATGAAGTGGTTATTCAGTTACACGCAGTATTGCACCAGCCCCACAGTAGCACCCCTCCAAATCATCGAACATCCTCAACTGGGTTTTTCCTGTTAAAATCGATAAAAGCCCTGCTAAACTCTAATTATACTTCCTAAATTGAAAATCCTGGTAGAATCCATGGTTACAAGTAATACCTCTGCACCAGAATTTGTTGACTATCTTTCTATAACCAGAAGTTTATTTGTTCCTCAAAATATGACGAGAGTATTGTGGATACAACTGCGACATTAATATGGTGAAAATAGAAGAAACTTATCAAACTTCTTCCAGAGGATGACAACCTTGATCAGAGCCTAACGATTACCTTCTCATTTCAAGCTTAAGAGCCCTCCTCGGTGCCAGCCCTCTTCTTTACCATTTTCCTAAACATTTCAAAAACTTAGAGCATTATAAAAAATATAAGCGCACTAGAACTTACAAATTACTATGAAATACAATGAACAGTGATCTCGAAATCTTGTCGATTGATGAGTACTGAGACTTCAATTAAATAATGACGTCAAAGTCTTTGAACACGTATCACTCATCAATGGACAAGATCTCGAGATCGCTGTCCATTGTACTTCATAGTAAATTGTAAGTTCTAGTGCGTTATGCGCTTACAATTTTGATAGTGCTCTTAGTTTTTAAAATATTTAGGAAAAACGTTAAAAAGTGAGGTCGGGCGCGAGTAGGACTTTTAACATTTTGATATTAATCGAAAAATTACCACCATTAAAAGATTACTTAAATTTCCACATTTGAATTACTACTAATCCTAAAAATAATATTCATGTACACAGTAAAAAAAGAAGTTTTTCAAAAGCGAGAAAAAAGTTCTTGTATGTACAGCGAGAAACAATTTCCGTAGAAATGAGATAAGATCAGCATTATCATTTAATTTAAAATGAGAATACTGATATCTCATTTCTACGGAAATTGTTTCTCGCTGTACATACAAGAACTTTTTTTCTCGCCTTTGAAAAACGGTTTTTCACTGTTTACTTATATCAAACTGGCTATAAAATTTCTGTATAATTTATACAAAAAAATTATATAAATACCTAATAGCATAAAACACTTTACCTTTATCTTAAATTAATAAGATTTCTTAACTATTTTATTATTTTTAACTTTTGTAATGTTGTTTCTGAACAGTGAAGCTCTTGGAAATGTAAAAGCATTTTAAAGAATTGAAGAATTCATTCGTTGGACACAAGAAATGATAAATCAATACTAGTATGAAAGAAAAAAAAACAACCAGAGGAAAAAAATAGGGATAAAAGTTTACTGTTCTTTTGTTATTCTTGTGCCATCCCAATCTCGAGTTATTTCATCTGGATAAATAATAATCGCAATATTAAAGTATCGGTTGACTGACTTTTGCTTCGTTGCTTTGAGTTTGCATCACGCCATTCAACACTGTGTGTTTGTGTGGGGTGGTGGAGGGGGTAGGCATGTAGGGGAAGGGTCGCTGTGTGTATTTGAGGAGCTAGTATTAGTAGTAGGCTTGCGTGACACTGGCCATTATATACCACGAAGAGAAAGGAAAGAAAATAAAAAAGTTGGCGATTGCACAGACCAGTAAGGAAAGGATGAAATAAATTCACTTATTTTTATTCCTTGGCTATTCCCTTTCCTACTCCTGTAAAATAGGAACATTTTAAATATCACGTGCATCAGTTGTTCTCTTCTTCTTTACTTTCAATGATATGAAACTGGCCCAATAAGAGAAACCAGGAAGTTTACTTTTATTGCAAAATATGTAATGTGTAAAAATGGAGGAAACGCAATGGTTATTACAATCTATGCTTATTTTGTTCATGTTAAAGTTTATCATGACAACATATGCCCTATATTTTACTTACGCTTTTCTTCCAGGAATTTTCAATGCATTATACATTATCAAATTTAATTCGTTTCCTTTAAACTTTGTTTCTTTATTTATATATGGTAATTTGACCTGAAATCTTTTCAGCAAAATTGTAAAATTTCACTTGTTAATCCGCTTACAAAAGAAATTATAATATTTTATTATTCGCAAAATAATGTATTCTCCTTGCTGCATTACACGAATATAATTGGCAATTATATTTGTTGATCTTAATGTACTACATAGGACTGAATAAATAATTGTGAGACAATATTTTTAAGACTTAATTACGGCAATAAAGATATACTTAACTTTAATTGTAATTACTAAAACACTTATTGTTAGAATTATAGTTATTAATACTATAATATGGCAACTGAACAGGATTATATTACTATCAGGTACCTTTAGCATATTTGGTAATATCATAATGGCATGACGGCTTTCTGCTATTGGAAATTAAGATATATATATACAATTACATAATCAAATGGGAATCATATCGCACCTTCTCAAGAAAAGTGACACAACTGACAAAAATATAATTTTGCAGGATGCGGAAAGAAGTGACGTTTTACTTGAGAAGCTGCATTAAAAATCCGTCAAATGGATAGGCGATACTTCTGTTATCTATCCGCTATCGATGTAGATAGACATGTGACGTTTTTTGTCAAATGGGAATATTTTCTAGCCAGCACTACGATATTTTTAAGTTTTCAGTTGTATTGCTTTTGTTGAGAAAGGTGCGATATGTTAAGTACTATATTTGTTAGTGCCACGTGTACATTTATGAGTATGGAAATCAAAACAATAATTGGAAAAATAAATATCACTGGACCTGTCACAGAAACTGCTTGCGATATAGGAACCGAAAGTCACTGGAACTGATAACGAAACTTGAAGCAGACCAGGGATTCTGCCAGAAATTTCAGTTTTTTGGATGTAAAGTCAAAATTACGGGATGTAAATGTCATTTTGCACGGTTTCTACCGATTATAGACCGGAATTTTTTTTAAAGTTGGGATACTCCCGCAAATTGGGGGGTGACACTCCCCCTACATGGGGATTTGGCAGAATCACTGAAGCACACTCACGTCACATGGACTTTTCACTATTAAGTACATTCGTTCGCTGTTAACCGTTCACTAAATCAAAGACATAACAGTCAGATATTTAGATTGTTCTAGTGACTAAAGTAGTCACCTACAAAGACCTACTGTTTTACGAATCTACCCCTGATTTTCTACTCCGTATTTGAATTGATTAAATTCAAAATTGCAGATCTCGCGACTTACGGATCCTCTTTATTCTTACTTCAATAATGACGATTAAAAACTAATACAATTTACCTAGCAACCGTGGCTCAGTCGTTAGAGCATTGCCTTCACATTCAGAAGGGCCTGAGTTAGCATCCATCCTGGCTTAGGTTTCTCCAAGCTGTCCTTAACAGGCTACTGTCGCAATGTTGCTTTCAAACCTAGGTCCAGCTCTATGTTCTTCCCATTTCGGTCTGAATCAAAGATGTCTTACAGTGTATAAACAAATTTAAGTTCAAGCCACGGCACACCAAAACTTCTTGATATGAAAATAGATGCATGACAGACTCTGTAATTCTTCTTGAGGTTACGTGGAGTTGGTAGAAAAGAGACTTAACTTCTATTAACGTTCAGTTAATTCAATCTCTGGAACAAACAAAGAACTTTTCTCTCGTTCACTTTCAGTATGTTTTCCTGCGCTGCAATTCAAGCACGAACTTGGTTCTGACATTTTCTAACCATCCTGTATATAATATAATATAAGGAGCCAGAGTGACATTGACAAATAAAAAATAGTCCTAAGTAATCTTTTATATATAACACGAAATAAATGTGACACAAAACCGTCATATTTTTCACAAAGACACCTTGGACCTTAGTGTCTCCATATACAAGATATGACAATTCTGTTTCACATGCATTTCAGGTTATGTATAAAAGATAACCGAGAACTTTTTTTTCGTTCATCAGTATCACTTGTAACCCTTTGGCTTATGAAGTCAACATATTATAATCGTGCGCGATATAATGGGCACAACCCCCAAGTAAAAGAACTCAATTTTACAGGGAAACGATTTAAAGTTTCAAAACATTCCAGAAAATCTGGGAATAGAACAGATTTTAAATTGACTCTATATAATTAACTACATAAGGGTGATTTTGAAAAGATGCGATAAACTAAATTTATTTTTTGTTTTATTGTAGCGCTTACAAACCTAACGTCACTGCGGTATGATCTCGTTTCGACTTAATGATTAATCTTTATCTAGATTTTGTGATGGCGTAAGACATGCTTATTCTTTTATTCTGAATTATGCATTTTTAAGCACACTAAAGATGCTATTTCTATGGAACTCTGGCACAATTTAACTTACATAACAAAATAACTATGTGAAAACAAACTGTAATATGTCTAATAACATTGGCAGAGTTACGCATGAAAGCTGAACTTTTCTATATCGTTTTATGGACACCCTAAATCAACTTAATATTATGCCTCTTGTTTAGCATATTCTATTATTTATGGATATTGAAACAGAAATATTTATATTTCACTATTTTCTAATTTTCCAGGTAGGTTCATCTAAAATAATTAAGGGAAATGATTAGATGCCATTTGTAATTACTCAATCTATCAATATTTTCTCTAGTTCTGGTGTTTTTAGTTTCTGTATACTCAGCAGATGGCACCAAAATGTGTCAAAAATATAATAATTATTGGGACCTATTTGTTGATGAAAGTATACATTGGTCTAGTTTTGTTTTTACTGCAATTCATTTGAAAAGAAAATTATGCTTTGAATATTGAAAATGTACTTTTTCTTATTGCTAGTTTAAATCACCAGCCAGATACGTTAGATAAAGGAATCAAAATAGTGTCATTAATATTGCATTTTATAACGACATGTACTCGAGTTATTATTGCATCTTGATATATTTCTTGTTCATATATTTTGATTTGTCGAGGTCGATTCTGATAATTATGATATGAACAAAAATGAATTGTACGACAGCATATTTAGAATTTCCAATCTAGTTGAGTATATTAGATCAGATAAACAAGCTAGTTGGTTGTTTTTACATTGCAAAAGGGTAAAAAAAAATCGTAGAGGAACGTCTTTTTTAAGGTAAAAAGGGTTGAAAATAAAAAATATCAAACTAACCCGCCACCGCTCGCTAACGCGGCTTGGCATTACAGTCCGTGAAGTAACTACTCCATGAACTATGTATAAATCAAAAGCGCGTTAAAAGGTAGAAAATGACGTTAAAATTACAAGGAAACCACATCAAATATTTCGGTATTGAGCCCGGACCTTCCAGTCAGGAAGCCCGTGCTTTACAACCTGAACTAGGATTTTTAATAATCACTATATTTACACCAATCCAGCTCTGCATACTGCTATTGTACGGCAAAACTATAGCAGGTAGAATAATCAAAATGCTGTCACAACAACCAGCACTTAATAACAGAGAACAGTAATGAGATAGAATGTTTCAAACTTACATGTTTAAAATTTATTAAAAATACCTATGAGGTAGAAAACAAATTAAAAATTACAACCTTTTCACACTACTTTTTGTAGTAGATTGTCTTAATACTAATGATATCAAATTAGCGAACAAATCTTCGTTTTATAGATGTTATTTTATAGTTATGAAAACGAAGGAACTCCAGATACATGTCCGTTGTAAACGGCCCCGCTCCGTTCAAAATACACCTCATAGTATGCAAAGTAAGCTTATATAACAGCATTATTATTCTTAACAGGAAAATATCTTTAACCAGGAAATATCACGAACTGAAGAGCGTGCATCTGAGTAATATTTTCTTCACTTGTGCAGTATTGGACAAATTATTAGGCTTATTAGTTGAAAAATAAAACACAAATATTTATTTCAGCCGTAAGCTCATTTATGAATAGAAAAGTATGAAAAGTGAATGCCAATAGTTGTACAAGTGTACCAATAGTTGCTGAGTGCCAAAATTCCGGGAGGCATCGATCCTATATACTTGTCGATCAATACAGGTATTACAAGGAGGTCATGATCCCATACTCTTAATTATGCGTTCTACTAACTGGAATGTTTAGGTATAGGCCATTTTACACGCTTGTAACTAGCCTTAAGAAAATTTCTATGTGCTATCCTGCTACTGAAAACAGTGGTCAGCGTTTCTAGTTCCCGCTTGTAATTGTTGTGAATAACATTATATATTTTACAAGCAATTTTAGCCTGATAAAAGTAGAAATTTGTAACAGAGCACTAATCTGTTCGTGATTTATGTACGAAATATCTCTTTCTCAACTCACGTTACTAATTGTTTGCATATAATGCTATTTAAATTGTTGGTTGTCACCTTTGATTATTTGTTTACGTGTACGTAAGTCACAAAATCGAAATGTGGAGTATATATAACAGTTTACAATGATTAAGAATCTGAATTCGTACTATTTCCTTTCTAACAGCCGAGCAACCAACATCAAAACGACACAACAATTGGAGTGATTTTGCACGGGCTGTGCAACAAGCACTTTTGATGTGACTTGTGTGAGAAAGAGAAAAGCAAAAGATGATCATGTTAAAGCAGACGTTCAGTTACAACCTGTGCACAGGTTGTTATAGTCCTAGGGCACAAATATACGTCAGATCGCTTTCACAATCAATAAATATTGACTATGTTTCCAATACGTCCCATAATATGGCCAATACTGTACATAATATTGCAATATATGAGTTAAGCATTTAAAATGTATATCATTATTGAGACCAATGTCTCATGGGTTTGTACATTACTAATAAATATACCATAACGATTTTTGAGTCTTATTCAAAATTACTGTTAATATTATACTGTTCATTATGCACTATCGGGAATAAGTTCCCATCCACGTTAGGGTCGGCGTTAATCATACACACAACTCTTAATGTCATAACATTTTAGGCCTTCTCACAAACATGGTTCATATGAACTTATATGTTGATATTATATATTCTGGATAAAGGTTGTTAGTCTCGTATAAAATAATGAAGATCATCCAAATAATTATATATTATCAACTCCGTGCCATAAATATTAACTCCTGACACATTTATCTAATGATCTCAAACAAACGGGAATTCGTCAATTCACAAAAGCTGACCTGAAACCTTGTGCAATTCTTTTTTTTGTATCTCAAAACTTTTGGTGAAGGCATCGTTAATATATGTGTTAGCGCTTGGAACGTATTTATCGAAAAATAACAGACTTTCGTAATCTGATGGAGGTAATTATGGTCTACTCTATCATATGCATTCAAGAAATCTGTTGATATGATAACATGTCAACATGATTTGATTAATACTCATGATACGAGATAAAGTCTCCATTACATGGGCAATACGTCACAAAGTCCGTGACCATATTGTTGATTACTAATTATGCCTTCAATATACGGTTGTAAACGTGACATAAATACCTATGTTAATAATTTATAATCGGAATTTAATAATTTGATAGGTCTAACTCAGTAATTCTCTTTGATTTTGTCTTCTTCGGAACAATAGTCATAAGACTATGTAATATTATTGACAAGGGATTTAATTTACTCAAAACTTGTTAAATATTTGTGCAAAAACTCGCAACAAATATCCAGAAGATATTTATAAAAATCTCATTTGGGTCGTGTGTTCTATGTACCGTATCCTTTTTCAAAGATATTAGGGTTTCATCCTTAGTAAAAGGTTGATCTACGCTTTCGAATTTCGTCTGAAATAGGCTGAATAACTGATTTTAGATGTGTAGGCAAAGGTTTTACACCTAAATCCCATTTATACAGAATAGCATAATGATTATAAAGTGTATGTGCCACCTCCAAATTAGCTACCGTATTGCCCTTCTCATCCATAATTTCGGTTATAAGTTGTCTTTTATCTACACTGTATTTTAATTCCTCGAGTAATCTGTGTAATACCTGGTATTTTCTCCGTCTCACAAAATTATCGTGTTGACGATGTAAGATAAAAGAGATGCACATATTATTTTATTTTTTATTTTTTACTTTTTCATCTGAAGACTATAGTAAAGTTCATCACGTAAAAGACTTGGTTTTATAAAGCTGCAATATTCCTTATATAGTTGTCTCATAATTATCACATATTACTTATTTACTTACTCTATGGCTTACGGAACTCGCAAGTTAATCGCCGCAGTAACAAAAGTTTTCCATAGGATTCTATCTTGAGCAATATTAAGCCAGTTTCCATCATAAGCACCTACTTCTCAAAGATCTCTTCTAATTTTATCTTCCCAACGTCATCTCGGTCTTCCTAATGGTCTCTTTCCCTCCTCCGATTTAACAACTAAGATGGGGTATAATCTTCGTTTCTCTCCCATCCGAGCTACATGGCCTTCCCACCTTAGTCGTCGGGATTTCATTATTCCTACAACATCGGGTGAGTCGTAAAGTTCGTGAAGATCTTCATTCTGCAGTCTCCTCCATTCCCCAGTCATCTTGTCCCGTTTCTGTCCGTATATCTTTCATATTTTCACATGTTATATAAGATATTTACATCCTTACTAAAACAAAATCTGTTTTGATATTGCGATAGTACTTGATAAAGATAAAGAGTAGAAGGATAAAGATGTAGCATATTGCAGTATCTTCTATTTCGAAGTGTCTTGAATTCTTCTTTAAAATCAATAACAGTGAAGTGGAGATGAAAAAGCTAGCAGAATATTGCATGACTTTTGATTTGTCGTTACATACAATTCATGATCGAATTGTTCCAAATCGTTTGTTTTATTTTCGTCGTCTTTGATTTATTTCATGACATGTTCTAGATTAACTATTTTTCAAAAAAGTTTTTCTTTCGCTCTCTTTTGGAGGAAGGGAGTTGTTATGTGCTTTTCTATTACTATTTGATGCTGGATTTTTATATTATACATATTGATCGGACTACTTTATTTATTTTACGAAAAAAAGTAGTGAATGAGTATGGCTGAAGTAGAAGGGTTATGATATATTATGGATTGCAAATCATTCGTTTTGACAACTTGTTTCTCTAGAGAGCCTGTATAAGTTGGTCTCTGTTCTTTCAATATCTGGAGAATTAGAGTGTGAAAGAAGTTCTGATTATTACGCCTTAATTTTAGGATACACTAAATGTCCTAGTGATAGGCGATGATAATGAACCTTCAACAATTGTGATTAATTTTAATTCTTGACATCTATCCTGTGTTTTATTCCGACTGAAAGAGGCCTTTCATGCACGCACCTTTTACCACCTTTTGCTGATGATAAATGTAGTCGCGTTTTGTAAGTCAATGGAAAGAAATTGATCTTTTTATGCACTGCAGCGACGACATTCTCTCACCACGATCTGTAAAACATGTCGTCGTGTCGAAGACCTCACCCGCAGCAAAAATGTTGCTCACCTGCAGTCGCATGCCCCATCTGCCTGTAGTGCAGTGTTGCCAAGCAATGGTTTGAGTTAAATTGCGTAGCATCTTTCTCTACATCGAAGTGACATTATTATTTTGCGTTAAATTCTTACGTAAAATACAGGCAATATATAGTAAATACTTTTAAGAAAAAACATGATTTTGTTTCAATAAGCACTAAAAGGTGAAAATGGCTCTTTTCCGTACCCTTTCAGAAATACATGACAAAAGCTTGGGATGCTTACAGTATTACTGCTGCTTATTTGTGCAGTTACTCAAGATGATTACTAGATTTCCATACAAAAAAAAAACTAAAATTAAAATAGGTAACACAAAACCAGGTATCAATAAACGTCAAAACGAATACAACTGTACACGGTGTACAGTAATTTAGGTAAAACAATTTACCATTCTTTCTATAAACTCGAGAATGTACTGTATTAAATGTAAATGTGAAATTTATTTCTTGTATATTCTCATTAATACAATGTGTTATACATATATAATTTGACGCTACATGGTTTAGAGTACGATAATTGACTAAGTGGTTACTAGTTAGTCACTCCTGGTCTTTGATACATAATTAATTGCTTATGGTTAATGTCTCAAAGCCAAAAAAAAAAAAAACGGACATCTCAATTTCTCTCATTTGTAAACGTGATACATCACTGGAGAGTTAGAACAGTGGTAGAGATCTGTACAACAATGCAGAAGGTAGCTTGATCGATCCCGTGTAGGTTTTTTTTTCAAACTTGTAATATTCGTCTATTTTGAATCTATTTATCAGATTAAACAACAGTGATGCGGATAAATGTATTTAGCAATGAAAAGGGCTGATTATTTGTAAGTCTAATAACGCAACCAATTACCGCGCGCGACCGGGAAGCTTTTTCTCTATGCTGTTAATAAGATTTTCAGTAAATCCTTCCCTTTCTGCCACCTTTTCCCACGCATCGAGGACTAAATCCCAGAGAGCATTTTGAGTTATTGGAGGAGAAGGAGGTCAATTTTGTCTCAGTACTCGGTTGACCTCAAACTACACATGTTCGATCATGAAGATCATGGACAAATGGTATCAACACATTTCAAGGATATATATAAATACCGTTCTTCTGTTAAATGACTTTCATCCTGTGCAAGGAACCTGAAACTTGCAAAAGTGACATGGCTGCATTCTGAACATTCTTTGCAGGGTTAGGCTGAGCCATTGAATTAAGAATTCAAACCGCAGGATTACATTACGAAATTGAAACGTAATTGACTTAAAAAATGAATCCAATTCTCTTTAGTACCCTACGTATGAAATATAATGAAACCCTGATTGTTTAAAAAATGAAGCTTATGTAGGCCTTTACTGTTAAAAGATTTAACAGTAGGCACTATTGGACGACAGTCATATTCTAATTTCAGCCAGGGACCGTAAAACGATTCTGCTGGAACCAATTCTGCAATGCAATGCAACTGTAAATTTATAGTCACTTTCACAAGGAAGTAATAAATAAGTAGTTGAAATTGTAAACGTTCATATGGGTCACTCTGTATTGTCGGTACCAAGTGTGAACCGCTAGCACTTGCTGGTAGGTTAACCAGTCTAATGTGACCTTGGCTTAAGTAGTAATTTAAAACTTTGATTTTCATTAATTTTTATTTTGTCAGGAGAGTAAATGCAATTACAGCTAGTGTTCAGATAAAAACAGTAATGGCTACTTTTTATATTCATGAATATTCTGGACACACATTATTTTACATTATCAGGTTATTTTTAAAAAAATCAGATTACCTTTCCTTACGAAGAATAGTAGAAAGCTTCTTGAATTATTTGTTGAATTGGTTCTAAAATATGAAAGTATCATATCAAATGAGGAAAAATGATAAAAGATTCTCAATAATAGTTTACAATTGAAAAAAACATATTATCGACGATTGTGTAAACACTTTAGTAAACTTTATTTTGTATGAGCCAGTTTAGTAACTTTTGACTTCGCCCCGTCTACAGCAAGTTAAAATCTACAAACACTCATGATCCTATCGGGATTTGAACCGACGAACTTCGAGTCGCTGGTCTAACGCCTTAGACAACACGGCTACCTGGTCCGCATCGATGACTGAAATTTGAACCTCTGACAAAATTTGAATTTTATTACAAACTCGTGACGCTAACCGCTTACCCAGTTTGTTTAAGAGTAGACATTCTTCATTTCACCAGGTTTCAACATAAGACTATGTACTGATACCACCATTCCGTGTTCAACGTATTATTATTATTTGTAATTCTTCTCTTTGGTTTTAATTCAATATTTATTTGTAAACACAAATACGATGTACGTATATTTTCTGTACTTCATTTTAACATCGAATTATGCTTGGTTTTTTAACGTGAAAGAACTTCAGTCTACCGAGCGTAATTTCCCTCTGCGAGAATTGAGAAATTTTCCCTAAAGACATGCGACAATCTTTTTGTCCACTGCACTTAGATAAGTATTTCCTATCCACAGCAATATACTTCCATCAGAGGTAAATGTATTATGGTTTACATAACGATTCTACCAGCAGTTGTTATAAGAATGAATATAATAGCCTATTAGAAAAACTCTTTCCGTGCTTGACAATCTTTTTTTTTAACGTGTTATACAACCACTTCTGTTAAATTCCTTCGGGATAATAATTCAAATGATTGCTGAGTCGTCAACTTCCACTGCCAACCCTCCACCCTTCGAACTCTAAAGATTGAGCTATTCTTGCATTAACGAATTCGAAACATCAGAGACAGATGATCAATGAAATCCACGCGTTGAATCCTCACCAAACTATTGATTTTAACAACTGTTAGGTAACACAAACTGAATAGAAAAACTACAACTGCTTCATAGGCAATAAAGTAAAATAGATTACGTAAATGTTAGCCACTAAAAAATAAATTAATAGGAACTAAAAACGTGTTTCTATTTTCCTTTGTTTTCTTCTTTTTCTTTATCTAAACTTGAATGCACACGTTTCGAATCCTGCTGTCGGTCATACTGACTGTGGTTTTCCGGGTTTTCAGTAAGTTTTACCAGTTAATGGTGGCACTTTACGTAGATAATGGCCATCATCGTTACCTTTGGTTTCCCTGTGCCTAGAAGACTGTTTGTCGAGGAAAGTCATCCCTCAGACCCTTGACACAGTTACCCAGTCCATGTTTAGTAGAACGGACTTTAAATCAGTACTGCGGAAGCAAACAGGTTCTAGTCCTACTTTGGTCATACTGAACTAGCTTTTAAGGATTTTTTATGTTTCACCATGGGAATGCCGGTGTGGTACCGAGACACAGTTCTTGTTCTTTGCTTCCCCCCTATATCTGGATGAATGCTTACCAAGGGACATCACATATAGGACATGTGCGGATTTAGGACATGGTTGTCTGTCTGGAACATGAACGTAAGTAAAATTTAGGAGGTGAGGGAACACAAACACACATAATTGCTGAGCTGAAAATTAATAAGCCGAAACTAGAAAACTAACGTTTTACACCACAGAACCAAGAATATCCAGAAAGTATTTTTGTGTATCTTACATGAAATTGCGATTCTCAACCAGGATGGACCGACAATCTGTAGTGCAGCGATAATTCAATAAGAGTTCCTCGAATAAAGAGCGATCACTCGGTAAGCTACATCACCTAACATCAGCATGCTCTCAAATTCAATTTTCGTGTAATACTTCGGTAATTAGTCAAGCATCCTTCCTAGCTGATCATAAAATATATGAGGAAGATTTATTTTTGAACATCCAGTGAGATGTAATGAAATAATTAAGAGTAACACAAGAATTTCAAGATATACAAACGTTACGTTGAGACCTCGACTACTTTTACACGAAGTTTCACTCTCAATTATCCACTGGTCTAAACACAGCACCATTTTATGTACCCCCCTCGTGAAGAAATCTCCCGCTAATATGATAAGGCTCATCATCGTCATGAGTTCGTTCTTCTTGAAACGTTCAAGACCTTTTATGTACACAACACACACTTACCACTGTCATGAACTCGTTTCCGTACACAACACATATTTTTCAATGGATTTCAACTGCGCTCAGTCCATCGCCTTGAGTTAATCAAATGAGAGCAAAGTTTGCACTTGGGGGATCCCTGATCTCACTGGCCATTTTGAATGTTGAAGAACTGAACGTGGACGACATTCATCAGAAAGTGTGTGTGTTGTGTATGAAAATGAGTTCATGAGAGTCCGTTCTGTACAGAAAAGGTTCGTTTCGAGAAGAACGAACTTTTGTTCATGATGAGCCTTACAATACTGGCGGGAGCTTTCTTCATGAGGGGATTACATAAATGTTACTGCGTTTAGACCAGTGAATAAATGAAAGTGAAACTTCGTGGAGAAGTAGCCAAGATATCAACGTAATTTTTGTATATCTTGACATTCTTGTGTTACTCTTGATTATCTCTTTACATCTCACCGGAGGTTGAAAAATAAATCTCCTTCGTATCTTTGTCATGATCGTCAGCATCATCTATCGGAGCATGGGCAATTTAATAAACCCGTGTTGCACCATCAAGTCAATATCGTAACGTAGAATGGTCTTCCGTTCACGAACTCTATATTCTGAACAGAAGCAAGCGAGCTGTTCTTCATGAGGAATTTTTCCCTAAACTTTTAAGGTTAAGTTCTCGCCGGTAACAAAAAGTGTGTTTTGCCCTGTCAAATGTTGCCTTGATTGTTATATCGGACTTGATGATATCGGTAAATACTAACTCACCTTAATACGTAAAAGCCAAATTGGTCAAAGAAATTGAGTTTGTGGTAGTCAGTAACTCTTGAAGTTTATTATGTACGCACTAAACACCTTATGCTGTTACTTTAACACAATGGTTCTTATTTTATTGATATTGATTCAAATTTATTTCAAAGACATATCAATTCTCAATTACAAATACTCTGTCACTATAATAGTGTTTAGTAACTTATTCACGAAACTGTTACAGATTTCGTTCCGAAAAAAATCACGCCGGACATTTACTAAATTAATTTCAAGTACTGTGTTTGCCTTTTTCACATCACTTACACACACCGTGAAATTTAATTATAATTTTTAGTAGTGGCCTTTTGACATCATTGGCTCAGGCTGGATTAGGTACGTAGGCAATGTGAAGTGTAACGACCAAGGAACCAGGCCGGCATTTGCCTGGTGGAACTGAGGGAAACTCTGAAAATCCTCTGTTACGATGGTTAACCGATTATGCTTAGTGGAAGATTACCGTGCCAACGCAGAAATGTATAATCAACCCTCAGGATTCAACCACTTACTATTCACATTCTGTATATCTACCAACGTGCTGGGTTGAGGTTGCGGTAAACTTTATAACTATTAACAATTTGTTTCGTCCATGTATAACAAAAATGTTCCAGGAAATAAAATAGCTATCCCTTTGCATTCCACAAAGATTTCCTTTCTAGAATACAGAGTGAAATACTCTTGTTACAATTCCATTACATATTATTTGAAGCTGCTATTGTACATCACGGTAGACTATTCTAATTATACTAAACTAGTAAAGCAAGTTTGCAGAAAGAACAATATTGCTATTGTTGTACAGAATTCTTTGAAATTAAAGTAGACGATTGATAAGAATGACGCGCAAAAGCCATTATAAGTTTATGTTTTGGTCTGTGCAAAAAATTTTCTCTTACAATTCTGTGCACAATTGCACGTCAGGGAAAGGGAGATTGGTTGAATCACAAACGAAGCAATTTTTGTTAATGAGCTTGTCCTGCTTATACGAGACAACGGAATGTGACGTCGCTACGTTTTGGTTCGCTGGTGACCACACATGCGATTTATCTCATTTGTACTTAACTGTCAGCGGCTATTTTTTTGTTTACATTAAAAATCCTGTGGCTAGCTAGTATTTCTACATGAGATCCAAAATATATTCGCGCATTTATTTCAGGATGATTTTAAATTCTGAACGAATTAAAATTTTCATTATTTCCTTACTTAAACACCTGCAGTAAAGGGGAACTACTTCGTATTTGTAGGGATGCATTGAACATTTATGAAAAAAAAATATTCAGACTATAATATAATAGTTAAAGTCAGATCTAGTGCAATAAATTTAATTTACAATAAAATGTAAGCCCCTTGGGAAAAGGTTTATGCCAATGAACCCGCTATTACTGTCTTTTTGAAACTGTAAACAAATATCAAAGTTCACATTACAATTAATGTAACAAGACATCTTTCGCAAACATTTACCTTGGTAACCAAGAAAATGTTAACATACTGTATTGTAACTTTTACCCTATATTGCATAATATAAGAGGACTTTAATAAATAATATGAAAATATACATAGAATAATCCTTAAAATTCTGCAAATAATGCCAAAATCTGTACCATGATGTTTGAAATATTGAGGCGTTATTCCCTACAATATACCATTACCCATTTACAATTATATGCTTTCAAAGTATTGTAGAATAATATACTAGGGACTTCTGACAATGGTAAAATTATTTTTGTTTGAATAAAATACATTGTTTCATTACTGTTACGTTTAATGTAAGAATCTGCGTAGTATAATTCCATTTATGGTAGCTAAAACCATTTGTTTTTTACTATCTAAGGTCTATACGTAGGCCCTACATCAAACCGTATGTTGTATACATCTAAATGTTCACTGAAGACTCAAGAATTGAAATGTATGTTCATATTTGGTCTAAACTTAATAACCTTGCCTTGAAAGCACACTACGATGGTGTTCAATGAAGCCCTGCTGCTCAGGACTACCTTCAGTAGCACCATTTCCTTTCTTTTTCCATGAAACAAAAACTATTCGTTTGTCAACTTGTTATGGTGATTATATAACACTCAGATATACAAACACTTTCCCCCATTATAATCGTTTGATACATTATTTGTGAGTTTGGTATCTGAATTTTTCTTCATAAGTTGTTACAAAGTGTTTGTATATGTAAGTGTTATATGATCACCATAGCAAGTTGACAAACGAATAGTCTTTTCCTTTTTATGGATAATGAAAGGAAAAGGTGTTGTGGTATAAAGCCCCACTTTACTTTACCTTCTTTAAAACGTTTCAATATTATTCTGATGTGATTTGCTTGGAAATATACTCATGTAGTTCCGGTGTGCATCGATAAATTCACATAAATATGTATACTTACACAATGAATGTGATCAAAATAAAAACTAATTTTGAAATATTTTGCAATAAACTGGATAAGCAGGGTGATCGACGCATTATCAAAACATTCTGGGATCGGAAGCAGGAACCTCCCTTTCCATATGTGGTTTCTCCAGGATGAGAAATATCTGGAACTTTCCTTTCTTACTATACTTGATATGATAGTGATACAAGTAGATTTATATATATTTATGACAAGTAGGTTTGATGCAGTCCTCTAGTGTTACCACGACAAGCTCACTAGTTTTCAGAGTATCATTCCGGAAGTTGTAAAGAATCTTCTGTTCATCCTGACTTGAGATTATCTAGAAATCAAGAATGGAAATACCAAATGTTCTAAGTGCCATTAAACAAAACATGTTTATCCACAGGCGTGTTCAATGAGCCCACCTACATATTCCTAGCTTAGCTTCGAGTGCCAAAGCAATGACGAAGAGGTGAAAAAATCACATTGTGTTGAAAGTCATACGTTATACAAAGCTAACTCTGTTCAGCTTTCTTCTCTGAAATTTCACACTTGGCACTTAGATCTTTTAGGATTTCTACTTTTCAATTCATCTTGCTGTCATCAAGCAATAGTATCTTAATTAAATACTCTGGTCGCTACCTTCTTCAAGTCTTCCCCAGAAACTTTATTCCCTTGGAATTTTTCATCTTAAACTTAGGGACGTAGGTTGTTGTATGACAGTAAATAAAATAGCACTTGAGTCTTTGATATACGAATAGTTTGTTACTATTATCTAGGAATGTATACATTATGCATAATACGTACAGCAAATAGGCTATTTGTGTTGGTAGCATTGCCTGTTTGTTCAAACAGAAATCACACGCTTCCCTGTCTAAACAAACTATTTAGATGTATGTAGTACCATTGATTCATGTTTTCTGAGTAAAGGACAGAGATCTGTCAAGTACATATAACTTTTTACAGTGTATAAAGTCCATAAATATAAGATTTTAAACTTGACTTCTAAACTAGTAGCTGAATTTCAATGTATATCAACGGAATTCAAATTGTATAGGAATTAACGAAAGGTGGTCAGTAAATTGGATTTTATTGTGTTAGCTGAAAATGTCACCCGAAGTCGGTGTTTTGCAGCTCGTGGGCGTACACATAAGTCGCTGTTCACACACAACATAAGGATACGCAAAGATTGAAGAAAATTATAACTATTGCTTAATAGTACACGTAATTTATTCTTTTGTTCAAATTCTCTAGCATCTTACGATAGATTTTCTTATTTTATATTTTCCTTCGTTTCTTTCGTTCACGTTTCTATTGTATATTCCGCTTTTCTTGAATCAACGCAATGTCTTTTTTGTACACAAAAAAAAATATTGTATTGGCAAAAAAGAAGTAAAGCTATCAACAAGGAAGGAACGAACAACAGTCTCAGACATTACTACCACGCGAACAGTGCATAGGCATAGATTGTTGAAGGCAAGAGGTTACGTATATATCGAGTCTCCATAGAGTGTAAACATCTGCAGAAACAGTCTCTCTCTCTGTCTGTCGTTCCTTCCTATTGGTCTCCTTCCGTGAGCTACAGCCAGAATCTTTTCCGACAACGACGTCATTTTATTTGAAAAGAAACTTTCATCCTTTTTTCTTCTCGCAGGCGATGTAGGAGGGCTGAGGGAGAAGTCGAAGAAGAGATGAAAGAAAGAAATTCAGTGCCTCCAACACACACTCTCTCTCTCTCACACACACACACACACACACACTCAGAGAGAGAAAGAAAGAAAAGGGATTGGAAAAAAGATAGTGTTTTCATCAGCTATTCTACATCTTGGCAATCCTCAAAATATAAATACTATTTCTTTACGTATTTCAAATTTCTAACACACCCTTTTATCAACTCTTCTGTATTTAAAGAAGTGAAAACAGTTTTTATTTCTTGCCTATTATCAAATGCAACGCAGTAGTACCAAGTACAGAGATACGCATACAGACGCACCCCAAAAACAACAATCTGTCATAACAAATCATTTATTCAACAACATAGAGTTATAAATGGATCACGTAAGTATATAGAGAGAATTCTTTTCTAATTACTAAAGAAATTGGAATGCAGCAGGAAATCACTCTTTTTCTATCCATGAGAAAGCTTTTGTCATTTCACCTAAACTTGTAAAAAAGAAGTTGGTCTATTAGAAAGTACACGAGATAGCGCTGATGTTTCGTAAACTACTTGAAATGATTACACTCTCTGTCTTCATTACTGTCCATGAGTGAACTTGTCAAAGTTATTAACTATTTGTTCGATTTAAAGTTGAATATATCCTTTGGAGAATTCGATCAAAATTTTCTTAGTAGAACATTTAATCAAAAAGTGTCTCTGTTTATTTTATTTGTTCAGGTTATTTCACTACGTGTATGTCTATCCCTTTAAAGTATCGTATTAAGATAAGGGTTGTAAATATATCTGCCACTCTACTTCCAAAATGACTTTAAAGTACAAAGATTCAATAGAATCCCGATACGTTTGGGTTTTTACTTTACTTACCCTATGGCTTACGGAACTCGAATGTTCATCGCCACCGCAACAAACGTTCTCCATAGGATTATATTCTGAGCAAGATCAATTCAGTTTTTATCACAAACATCTACTTCTCGAAGATCCTTTCTTTAAATTATTATCCCAACGTCGTCTAGGTCTTCCCGACGGTCTCTTCTTCTCCAACTTACCAACCACGATGAAAAATAATCTTCGTATCGCAACCATTCAAGCTACATGGCCTGCCTACCTTAGTGGTTACGATGTCATTATACTTAGAACATTGGGTGAGTCGTAAAATTCATGAAGATTTGTATTATGTAGTCTCCTCCATTAACCAGTCATCTCGTGCCGTTTCAATTTTATTGATACTAATCGTGAGGTTTTTGGACTGAATAGAAACATACATGCCCGATTCTAAGCGACTTTTTATTTCTTCCGTGACCTCGTTCTTGATAGTTACATATGCTCGCAAGTATTTAAATTTGTTTACTTTCTCTATGCTCTCATTCTTAATTATTATTATCTATTTCCTTCATTCTCAATGTTCCGGATTGTTATCATGTATTTTGTTTCCTCTATGCTTACCTGTAGACCTATCTCCTCCCACGCTTCTACTAAGACATCGGTGTTACTGTATTACTAAGTCATCTGCATATATGAAAAGTTGATTTAAGTAATTCAATGTTAATCCATTTTTGACTTCTTTCATTTTCTTAATCGCTTATTCTAACGTAAAGTTAAATACTAATTGTAACCAGTTATCATCGTGTTTCAATCCGTTGCGAATATCAAAACTATCTGACATATTACTACCTATCTGTACTCTGCTTATGTGATTGCTGAGACACATCCTCACTAGTTAAACAAGTTTTTTTTTAAATTCCGAATTGTACCAGGATATTGTATAGTTTTTCCTTTTTGATAGTCATATGCTTTCTTAAAGTCAATGAATAACTGGTAAACAGTTCCATTTTATTTCCACTTCTTCTCTAAGATTTGTCTCAAGGCGAAAATCTGGTCCAACGTGGATCTATTTCTGCAGAATTCACTTAGGTGATCTCCAATTATTTCTTCTACGTATACGCCTAGGCCAGTTAGCAGGATATTACTCAGTACTTTGTAACATGTGTACTTTGTAAAGAGACTCCCCACAGTAATTATTACAATCCGATTTATCGCCTTTTTTGTAAATAGGAACTATTATTGAGTTGTTTTTTTTACCTTTGGAATCTCCTCCTTTCTCCATATAGCACCTATCAATTTATGCAGTTCCTTGATTAGTGCCCTTCATTCCGCTTTAATTAATTCGGCTGGAATATTGTCTATTTCTGATGATTTGAAGTTTTTCAATTTCTTTGCCGATATCTCGACCTCGATCTCGCTAGGTTCAGGTATACACGGTTCTGCTGTATAGATTTTAAATTCCTCTGTTTTTTCCCATTGTGTACATTAATATGTTTGTATAAATAATTTTTCCACACATGATAATTTTAGTCGGATCCGCTTGAAGATCTCCGCGCTCTTTTAGGCAGGTAAAAAGCTTTTTAAATAATTTAATTTAAAATATTCATTACATTGAAGTTGATTTTCAATTTGAAAACAAAGGATACCTTGAAAGATTTTATACTTGTACGCAAATATGATGTTATGGAACTTTCAGAATATTCAATTACCAGAAATTATTATACTACAAAATTTTTCATTAGAGACTATTGAATTTTATTATAGTTTTAAATACATTTTGTGTCTGTTTTAAATGCATTTTTATTGTGGAAAGAATAGAAAGCTAAGATTGTATGTTTCCTTCTTTATCGTTGTTTCTTATAACAATCGGAACAAAGTTAAATGAAAGATCCAATACAAAGTTATATTGCGAACCATGCGATTTAATTTCCCTACAATGTTAGACTTCCAACTTGACAATAGCGTAGTGCTGGTTGCCTGTCATCAGTGAAAAGCGTGTAACAGGCTCGGATCAGACCTGATCCAATGATGTATTATGAAGTTCTTTCCGGTGAGTCAACCATCGATGGTTCAGAGTGATTTTTTTTTTTTTTTTTTTTTTTACCAAACTTGGTAGAAAAGTAGAGGACATCAGAAAATTACCAGAAACCACAATCAACCCTCCGTAGCCACAGTGGGGTCTAACAGAACCCAGATAAATTTATTTTTATTCTGCAATATTTTATCAGTTTGGAAAATTTGCTTTTTATGTAAATCCGATTCTCAACATCAGCTGTTAGTTGGAATAGTGCGACTAGTCAATTGCGAGTAAACCGCCCCTGAAGTATCTTTGGGATCCAACAGACCTCAGTGGTGCTGCCGCGTAAGCGTTTGCTTCAGACGTTTAACTTTTACTTTTTGTGAAGATTTTTTTTAACTGTTTCCGATTTTTCTGTGTTGTTTTGTGAAATATGGCTCACAGCAAGCTAACAAAACACGGGATACACGACATATTGACAATGACCATGATGAAACTGAAGTCGGTTTGAGGGAATGTGAAGCCAAAACTGAGAGAGTTTTGCACGGTTTATATCGATTTTTAACGTAAGAAAATTTAAGTTGGGGACTGCGCTCGAACATTTTGGGGGGACACTCTCTACAGGTGAATCACTGTCTACTTCTCTGCTAAGTTTGGTAAAATAAAAGTGCTCCAAACCATCGATAGGTATACTTTTGAGAGTTTGAAAACAATACTCGTTATTATAATCTACATAACACTTTGATAAGAAATATTTATTTTTATTTTATTTCACCATAATTTTGCGTATTTACGTTTTGGACTATTTATCCCCTTTCGGATTATTTTTTAAAAGCTTAACGTTTGTTCTGCAACTTTCATCCATTCTTTAATTGCCTTCATGTTTCTTATACGGTACATTCTAAAAAAAATCAAAGCCAGTGTTCCAATAAATACTAAGCGTTTTGCGATCAATATAGCACCGTAAAATGTTTCCATTAATTTAGAAAATTAGGTCATATACTGATAAGCTCCAAATATCCAAATATTTCTTATGTAAAACACTTCCAAACTTAGGTATTCGGTTCCAATTTCTTTCACACAAAGGTTCTGTATGTGTTAACGTGTTGAGAACTGTAAAATCAGTGCAAATGTTGTACACAGTCGTTAAATTTCATTTGCATATAGGTTTGGAGTGGATCGGCCAATTATTTGAGTGTAACTGAAAAAGTATCTGATGTTTTGTAATTAACATAAAACGGTACTTATATTGATCTATCCTTTCAAAGGTTATTCACCGACCTAGGAGTCGTGTGTGTTGGGGCGCTAAGCCAGCGACTCGAAGGTCCCGGGTTCGAATCCTGGGTGGGGCATGGATGAAAATTTTAGATAACATCGCATTCATAATCGTTACGGGCCGAAGAGAGAGTTACTAAAAAATGGCCATACAAAATAAAGTTTCCAAGTTTCTTTTGCAAAGTTATTCGGGGAAAAAAATACGACTAAACACAAACTCTCGGCACTGACTGTGCAAACAAATTAGTAGCTGCAGGGACACGAATCGACCATTGTCTCTCAACATTAGTTTGGTATTGCCAAACATTACTCGTGTATTTTAGGATTTGCAAACGTACTTATAAACGGTATACTAAGGTTAGGTTAATTATTTTTTAATCACATATTGGACATTCTTCATCAGAGATGGCATTGGATTATAAACCGGTTCTTTCTTCAAAATTCATGAACGTCCTTAGAGCAAATTTATAACCATTTTTGTACATTTTTTGTAATAAAATATTTGAGATTCTGGAATGAAAATAATGTGGTTGTTTGTCCATAAACTTGCCTTATTTCGGCTATTTACAGTCGACGTGCTTTCTAAATAGGTAACATGTTCCTCCTGATTATCAAAATATCATATCACAATAATAATAGCTCTACATTTGATGTCGAGTTTTGTAGGATTTCCTTTCCTAACTTTCTCATTATATTATTCGAGTAATGTATTCTGCTTAACTTAATAGAACCTTTGTATATACATTTTACCTGCTTGTTTTCTCCGTCTCTTTCGTAATAATTTCTATACTTTAAGAATAAAACCTAAATTAACGTCATATGTAAAGTGCAGACATTTAAATCAACACTAGGCAGACGTAGAGGTTTAAATTCCGTTACCGATCATAATGGCTTTGATTTTCCAGTCTTTGCTTCAATTTCATTAGGCCAGCGTTTCTCAACCTTTTTCATCTTGCAACTCCATTTTACCATGCCGTCTACTAGTTTAGTCAGCATTTGTTTTGACATATAATCAGTGTTCTGTCCAGTACATCATGTTTACCTGCGACCAAAGAAATATTATTATTATTATGTAGGAAAATTTTGGCATTCATAGCAAGCAAAATTAAAGGCACATTAGGATACATATTTAATTGTATTGTATTAAACCATAAAATACAGGAAACAAACCGGAATTTTTTCCCATGAAACTTACGAACGGATAATATTTCCTGGGTTATGATTGGTTGTTGAGAGTCTATGGTGCTTCGGCTAAATTTTTGGCGGTTATTGATGTATGTTATCCCTGGTAGTACATATATTCTATAACGGATTCAAAGGATCGTGTAATTTTTATCTACGAAACAACACATTTCATTATATCGGAAAAGTGTAATGTCCTATTGAAACAACAGATAAACGTGCAGTTAGTTGCATATTTTAAAACTATATGAATGCAACCGAAAACGCTTGAAAACTAAATATAGTTAAAACGTTCCTTCACCTCAAAATGGCAAAGGTTTTCCCTGCCATCTAGCAGACACCTATACGTATTAACTCTGGCTTAATATCATATACTGGCAGTCATATGGAATTGAGTAACCCATTGCATAATGAATGTATTGAATGAAGTAAGACAGTTTGACACACTAAACGCCTTTAAATGCATAATCCGAGAAAAGTAAGGTACTCACATTAATACCACTCCACACTTTAAGAATTATAGTTCCACACTCCTTTCCTACAGTTCCACAAAGTGTGGAGTACTCCACTCAATTTTAGGCCCTGCTTCATCAAGTAAACGTCATCTTTCTGATGTGTAACTGATCTAGTACATCGGCGTACAAATGTGAATTAAGTAGTTTAAAATTTAAAAGTAAACAACAAATTAAGAGTACAGGGAAAGAAGAGGACGGTATTTAAGGAACGTGTTTTGTTGTAGAATTCATTTTAAAGTCTAGCTTTCCCACTTACTATTACCATGTAGTTAATATTGTAAAAACCGCTATAATTTGTAAATTATTTAAACTTTCAGATTGGAACATTACTATCATTATATAGCGCTTGTTAGAAGTGCAAACTCATTTTTGTTTTAAATAATTGACAGCTCCGTAATTCTCTGTATTCTTCAAATTTTTGTAACCAGAGTCAGTAGGTTCATTTCTTTAACAATGCTCTAAGCATTTGGTCAATAGGATAAGAACATTGCTGTTAAAAACATAATGCTATCATTTCTCATACAAGTAAATCTAAAATGTAGTTGTCTGTCTTTCGACCTACCTACTTACTACAATATCTTACGAAGTGTTCCCTTGGGACCCCACAACGCTTTTGCATTAAGTTTTCGTGTCGCCGCCAAGTTAAAGAGCAAACGTGCAGGATGAAATCCGTTTCTTTCCTCCATTTTCCTATACAATATCAGCACTTTGTACACAAACGTCCTTATAAATGCGTACCAATCAATGATACTATAAATCTTCAAGACCCAACGTCATCTTATATCGGTAAATTTATCACGTCTTTTTTCTTTAGTTATAGAACTGCAGATAAACTAAATCCTGTTACATTGATTTAGTTGGATGAAAATTCTGCAAAACAAGTATAATTCATTACCAATGTAAAGTAGATGATCTGCATTCTCAAGTCGAGTAATTTATTACTCTGCCAAAAAAGACGAATCTATCTCCTGTTGTGTCTCGTAGTACTCTTCGTGTTTGTGTGACATGAGCATCAAATTTTCACTGGAGAGGACAGTATTTTGTGTCAATCAAAGCCATCCAGTCTCAAAGAAGATGAAATATGTTCGTTCTTAAATATTGTTTTCGATGAACATGGTTACCCTGAGACACAAATGTTGATATTTCTACAGAGAAACAGTTATATTAATCAACATACATTTGCTACGAGAAAGATGGCTTCTTCTCATAGAGTCGCTTTCGATAACGATATGAAATACTCGAAGATATGAAAAGTACTCAGATATCGTAACTGTATCAGAACAGAAGTCATTGTCTCAAGGAGAAATATTCATGAGACTGTGAAGGTTAATGTAAAACAATGATCTCCAACAAAAGATTACAGCACTACCTCCGTATATGTCAAATGTATTTTTATCGTTACACAAAATTTCAATGGTGCTCCTACAAATTCAAGCCTAGAGAGTTCTAACTTTCAGGGAAGAAAGTTCATTACCAATACAAGAGTTTGATCAATGCCGATTTCTTATTTTTGTTTTTGTTCATTGTTGAAAGAGATTCATTGCTATAGGTTTTGATATTCACAACAACAATCAAGCGATTTCAATAATGAGAAAAACGTAATCAAACAATCGGCAATGATCGAACTCTTGAATTGTTAATAAACTTCCTTCCCTCAAAGTTAGAACTCTTTAGGCTTGAATTTGTCGGAGCAGCATTGAAATTTCGTCCAACGATAAAAATGCATTAGACATATGCGGAGGTAGTGCTGTCATCTTTTGTTGGAGATCGTTGCTTTATATTAACCTTAAAAGCTGAAATGTGTATAACAGCTTCTCGGGCTAAAGATTTCCAAGAAGAATTCGCAACTAATTAGATTTTTTTAGATCTTAGCTAATAACGGCAAGAAACCAGTGATTGGGTTTTGTAGTAATTCTTAAATGCAGTGCATATTGGTAAAATAGAAATATATATATTTGCGGTCACATATAGGCCTTGCAGTCTGATAGAATATAAATACAAAAATTTCATCGATCTGACATACAAGACTTCAGAGAATACCTTTTATAGTATTGTTCCATTGATATATTTTTGATCCTACTTCATTACACAAGACCTCAAATTTACTAAGGCAATATATTAGAATATTCCTACTTTGTGTGACTATGTTATCCATGCAAAACTATTTTTTTAGGCTGTTTTCAAATACAAGAAATATCGCAACAGATTGGATAGAAAGTCGGGTGTAAAACTGAAACTTTCCCATGACGTGAATGAACTTACAGGGAAAAGAAGCAACGCACTGGGACCAGTAATTGAATTAATTTTCCTCAGGAGTTCTTGCCATTGGTATTAGAAAAACAAATATTGCATTGTACACACAAATAACATACCAAATTTGCTGAGGGTGTACGACCCCGCCTTTTCCAGCAGAAAGCCTTTGAAAACCACTGATCTACCCATCTATTTGTTGGCACATGCATTTATCTATTAACCTAGGTTAATATATGTATGGATAAGTGGATGAACATACAGAAAAAATACGGGATAGAAAATTCCTGTCGGAAACAGCTGTATTAAGCATTTATATCTTCTACTACAAACATATTAAAAATGAGCTAACGTTCTAATCCAACTATACACGTATATTCCACAGAAACACAATCCCTTTCCTGCTGGTCATGTTTCAAGCCAAAATCCTAGAAGCAGTCATTAAAGAATTTTTAAACAGGATATTTTTTTATTTATGCTCGTTACAATTAGGAATGAAAAACTCTATTTTTTAAAAAAAAGGATTTAAGTCGCTATGCTTCATTAGATCTTGAAGAACTCATTACTGTTTTGTTTGTTTTCCAATAACAACATATGCAAATTTACTCTTTGCATTATGGTATTCACTTATTATGTTAGACGATTAAACGCTTTGTAATCTGTGAGACTAGTTGCGTGGAAGTTTATGAAGGTTTAAGCGTAACTTACGATCGTTTTAAGCGGTTAAAAGTGTTGTTGTTATATGTATCTATGTATGTATTTGTGTGTGTTGGAATAGGGTATTCAGCCACGCTGGTGGGAGAAGGGATGTTAAAATGAACGCGGTGTAGTATATATAAGAGGACCACCTGCCCGAAATGCTCATCAAACATGATGAAGTTTTGTTACGAGCAGCTAACGAAGCGATTAAAAGAGATTTTCCTCTTTCCCCACTCTACTCTATGAATGTTTGTTACGGTTTGGTTTAACGTGGAAAAGGAAGAGTTAGGATTTTGGTTGCATAGTTGTGTTTTTCCACCAGCAATATTTTTCCTCTCTCAAAATTGGTGTTTCATTAATTAAAATGTGTTATTACTCGTAAAAATATATATATCAACACTTTAATCTCTTTGTGGAACAAAAAACATGTCAACAATAAAATGTATTTAACCGCTTATTATCATATTTAAAAGGATTTATTTCAAATAAAGAAACTTACCTTCAAATAAAGCAAAGGAAGTGTTGGGGTTGTTGTTTTTTTCTTTCAATAGGCATATACGAAGAATATTGCATACAAGTAATTTTTATATATTTTATTTGTCGGTATGAAATTTATACATGTGCGTGCATTAATTTCAACAGAATTTTGCATACGTGTTTCTTATGTTCATGCGCAGGTCATACTTCAACTCACCGTATTTGTCAGTCTTGCCAACCAATTACAATATTGTTTTTCATCATATATCCGCATTGATGTATATCACATATTTCATGTGTTCCTAACGTTACGGTCATACGCACAAAATTTGGCATTCACGAACTGGGATAAGTCATATGTATCTAGTAGGCCGCAAGGGCTGATGTCGCATTCAATATTTCAATTTGATTCCATAGTGTTGGACGTATACGCACCAAATTTGGCATTAATGTACTGGAACAGACCATATATCTACTCTGAGCGCCACAAGTGCTGAAGTTGTTAGCTTTGCCAATTAATTGCAATCTTTTTTTTTTATTTCAGATTTTCCATACCCTTCTATGTACACATAATAAATATGGCATTTAAGTATTGGAACAGTGATGCCAACCCATTTCTTAAACATTCTCTTTGTCAGTATTGCCAACATATTTAATTCACCCGCAGCAGGGATCAAATTCAAGTCGATCGGCGACAGTGCTCTCATCCAATTATCATTTTGATACTTTCTGTAGCTTTATCTGGATTTAATACTTACAAATTTGTAATTTTGTAAGCTAAAAAATCCATGCTTTATTGTGTCTAATAACTTGAATTTATGGTGGTAACACTATCTTCCATTTCATTCCCTCTTCTTTTCATCTTTTTTCTTTTTTATCAGCTAGCTTCTCCAGCGAAAAAGTAAGTTCAATGGTTAAATAAATAAAAGACTAGCGAAAAGTCTTCCTTCTTGCGTAAAGCCTCAGGCGCGTTTGCATAAAAGAAGTCTAAGCATTTTTCCGCAGTTAGAAACATACATAATTATGTAAGAAGATATAATGGCAGTGAGTGTGAAAGGTTTAAAAATATACAGAAGAATCAAAATTGCCTGGACTCCCACGCGACTTCTGACAAGTTAACCGAAAAAAATGAACAAAATTGAGAGAAACGAGAAACAGCCAGGAGAGCATAATCAGAGGACCTCGAAAAGAGTGTTCAGGAAAGATTCCATAACTCCTCCTTCTCTGGAATCTGAAAGGAAGTTAAGAAAAAGAAAACAAGTTTTAAAAAAATGGGAAATATGTACCAAAATGTAACAGAGTAATGATCATAATACTTATTATGTGATATTCTAATTATCCAGCAACTTGCTAGATGTCAGTGTAGAATCCATGCAGTTTAAAAGACAAAATATTCTCTTATATATCTCCAAGACCTCAATAAGGTAACTAAATGTTAAGTAAACAAATTTCCTATTCTAAATTATTTATTAATGTTTTCACTTTTGGTGCACTTCTCGAAGGTGATTTAATATTTTTTTTTTAAGTTCGTCTTCTTAATTTCTTCATTTTAGTGATTGATAAACTGAAAAATGCAATTAAATGGCAGGACATATCCAGTGAATAAACTCAACATTACATTACCAGAACTACAACCAAGCCCAGATCATCGTCTTAGGAATAAAGTCTCTCACCGCACTTATCACCGTCGAAGAAATAGTCAACACCACCGCTCGAAAGAAAAATACCGCTCTAGGCAAGGACGGTACCACATAGCGACATAATAAGAAAGGATCTTATCGCCTACTCCAACTTATAGCAGTCATCTGCAACTTTGTATTGCGATAAGGATACACACCAGCACAGTGTAAACCTTAATGTTTCTCAAACCCGGCAAGCCTCCTGACAAACTGAGCTCCTACCGACCTATCCAACTCACTTCCACCCTAAGCAAGATCCTTGAACGAATTATAGTAAAACGCCTCCATATCCACCTACAAGACCAAAACATTTTACCAACACACCAAGCAGGATTCCGCCCCGGCTACAGTATCCATGACCAACAACTCCGTCTTTTCACTCATATCACCAACCATTACAATACATACAAACCGTCACGCCTCGTTCTTTTTGGTTTGGAAAAAGCTTTCGACAAAGTATGGCACGCAGTACTCATCTGAAAACTACTTAGCTTTCATCTACGAATAGCATATATAAGATTTGTTTATAACTTCCTTAGCAAACGTCTCGCATACATCACAAGTAATCACATACAGAAGTTCCACAAGGAACAGCACTCTCCCAATTCCTCTACATAATGTGCTGCACAGACCTTCCACCTTCACCGGCATCTGTTCACCTTTATCAATATGCAGATGACACAGCCTTTTCAGCCACAGCTCAAACCATTCAGCAAATCAACCGTGCAATGCAAACAACATTCGACACATTTACCAACTGGTGCTCTACTTGGAAACTAACAATCAATGCTGCTAAAACACAGTCAATAGTCTTCTTACCACCAAAACAACGTTCCCGTGTTCAACGAAACCCTTCGAAACTTCATCTTACAGTACAAAAAACACGAATCAAACCATCACACACCGTCAAGTACCTAGGCATTATCTTCGATTATCATCTAACATGGAAACCACATCTAAAAGAGATCACCACAAAAGCTTATATCCGTCTGAATCTCCTTAAAAGACTTACAGGCACAACATGGGGTCTAGCGCCAACCACTATCATCAATACATACAAAGCATTTCTAAGACCTGTCTTAACCTATGGACACCCAGCGTTGCTTGCATCATCATCCTCTTTCTACAATAAGCTCAAAATTCTCGAACGACACTCATTCCGTATTGCTTACCGAATCAAATTCCCAAGCCCAACAGTAGACCTTTACGCACGAGTCACTATACCCAATGTACTGTTTCATTTAGAAACCTTACGCACCCGCTATATCACAAGTCGTTATGCAGATTATCACCCACTATTGTTAGACACGCTATACGATAACGCCACGTACCACGATCATCCTCGCCCGCAGCTAATCGACAATCTACTATCACTTCTTTTCAGTATCTACCTTTTTTCTCTTCCACCAAATCATCACCACATTCCAGAACTCACATCACTTGCCACTCCGCACCCGCCTCATTACATACTTCCATCACGCACTGAGTAATCCATCAAATACTAACAGGGCTCACATTGTCTCCCATCAGCGCCCCTTATCGCCCCGGGGAAAGAAGATAACATTCATTCGTCTACAGTAACTTCCCTGAATGTTGTGATTGTGACGTGCAAGCACTTTCTGAATTCATATTTTTTTAAATATAATTTATCATATACATATTTTAAGTTTCGTATAGTCCCACCTAAGCAAATGGTTACGATGCAAAATCGTAAAGATCCCAATTTTGTATATAATAAAGAATAAAGAGCTCCTTAAAACCTCGTAGACCAACTTCCACTCATCCATCCCGTTTTATCCCTTAAAGCTTCTGCCATAAAGTTGAAAAAAAAAGGTTACTTCTGCATATATGCAATAAATCCCCTTACGCTATAGAACTCGAACAGCATAAATGTGTTCGCTTGCATAAGGCAAAGTAGAAGTATTTTAATGGCTGAATCAATCCCTCAGTTCCTCTTACTTGTTACAAAATTACCGGCAACGGGGTTTCTTTGTGCAAGACAAAGATTTAAAAGTTTTACTGATTGTTCCCTGGATGATACAAGTCCGAGGTTTTGTGCCATGTAACATATGAAGTTTACTTACTGTTGGTATTTGCAGGTTATTAATATGTTCAAAAATAGCTATATAAGCCAAGGAATGTCTAAAGCGCAATTTTTTTCTGTCATTTTTTTTAATATCAGAAATACCGTCTAACCCTGTAAAACCAAAATACAAAGACTAATAGACTTTTTTTTTTGGTAGAGCATGCGAGAACTGGACCTTGTAAGGAATTGTTTGACCCATTTATCACCATTATACTAGACCCATTTTCTTTGCAAATTTGAGCTTACTTTTAAGCAATTTAAGTACTCGAAAGCACCAACGTATACAACCAGGTTATGAAATTGCACATGAAATAGATTAAGAAACTACTACTCCTGCAAACGAAAAAAGAAATGGTGAATGACTTGTTGTGTGCCTTTCCCTAAAAAGAACAAGTAAATATTACGTTGAGATTGCAACAGTACACCGTGAGACACAGACACACACCTCCTTTAAGATCTCTGTGTGTGTGAAATGTCCCTGATTTCAGGAAAATAGTTCAGCCTGATGCCAACATTTTATTAACCAGAAGAAAAACTTGAAAGCGAAACTTATGTCAAAGACATTGTAGACTACTGACTTTATCACCACCTGCAATTGATATAAGAGATGGTATATTTTGTTTTAACGTAAATGTTGATAATATTGATCTGTCTTAATGGGAAAAGACTAGGCTACTACCATAAAGCAGTTTTTCTTTTACTACACGTGCTTGATTGCATTTTAAACATTTGATGTGATTACAATAACCTTTGTATTGGCGCGAACAAAACATTGTTGAAATTAGAAAAATTGACCGCCGCCGTGACTCGAACCCGAATCTTCCAGTTACCGGCTACGTATGTTACCAGTTACATCACTACAGAACGGCCAATTCTCTGTGTAAATGGAATGTTCCTCTCGCCTAGACACTCTCCCAACTATTCATTTCTGTGTTAATTTCAACTTTTACCAACAAAAGGTTTATTGTGAAGAAGGTAATAACATATATATTCTTTCATACATCCTGACAGCAGAAAGATTCCTCAACAACAATCTCCACCTGAACGGAGTGCCTGGGCTTCGTAACCAACCATGGAGAGTTGAGAGACTGTCTAGACGGGAGGGACATTCCATATATACAGAGAATTGTTCGTGCCGTGGCGGTGTAATGGAAGCATACTTAGCCGGCAACCGGGAGATCCGGGTTCGAGTCCCGGTCGCGACAGCTGTCAATTTTTCTGTGTTAATTTCAACATTTTCTATACACAAGGTTATTTGTGAAAAAGGTAATAAGATTTCTGTTTATCATTTTTCAAAGTCAATAGAGCATGTTTTAAATTGCCATACCTTTTAAACATCCAGGCATACCACTATACTAAATTTAGTCCTACCATTTTTGTGAAATTTTCAATAACGTTTCTCTCCAATGGTTTCCGTACCTGTATGTTTCTGTGCAAAACCTGTTCATAGGATTGTTTGTATCTCCATTTTCATTTATCTGAGATTTCAGTGAAAATGAAACCACATGAATATATATATACACATATTGCACTTCTGTTCCATTCGCAATATACATTATTGCAGTTTCTAAAGTTCTTTTATTATTATTTATATTTTATGAATATGAATATTCATATAAAAGTATTGTTTGGTTCATTTGATTGCTTCAAATTACCTATTACACACACAAAACAGCAAAGAATTGAAAAGCTTATCGCAAAAGGGGAGGTATCCTTCATCTTTGCCAAAATGGAATTATTTGTGCAATATGTAAGCGAACACCATCTGCGAACTGATAGTGGTACGGTCAAACTGTTACCTATTACGCATTAAACACCCAAATTATTTTTATAATTAATATTGTATGTGAGGATTGGGAGCAAATCCACACAAAACACTCAATAACTGAGAAATATATCCCAATAAGTTTTCAATTGTTTCAATTGTCTCCAATGCGACCGTGGAACCGGTCACCTGATCTGCATCCTAGAACCGGGTGCACAAAATCGTACTGATTCCTTTACGATCCTGTTTATCCCATCTCTTGTGTACATAGAAATGTTTTAGCTATAACATTACTTTCAAATTTATTATTTTGATGCCTTTTGCTCAGTTCATGTACTTAAATTACTAACTATATAAATGTATCTCAAAATAATAACTTCGGAGAAAACTATTTCTAAAAACATTTTTTTTTTTTTTAGATTTCTTTATTAGAATCGCAAATTCATTTTGAGACTGTGAGTATGGTTGATATATTGCTCAGTGTTGGGAAGGGAAGGTCCTGGAACCATTCAAATGTTTAACAGGAATCCTACAGTTAGAGGCAAAAAGTTTGAGAAAAACTCGTTTTAAGAGAAAAGAGCTAAAAGAAAATCATTAGTTGGGATGAACGTGCTCTAAATAGAGTTAATTGTGATTCCTAGCACCCACGTCCTACTAAATTCTGTATGCCATCCAGACATCAATAATGGAGAATGAGATTCTTTCTTTTTTT
>JAGDQP010011375.1:0-24495 GCA_022664845.1 Lepisma saccharinum
AGGGGAATGAAAAATAGTACTGTGAATATACTGATAACTGACATTGAGGATTAAAAGATACGAAGCTCCGGGCATGGAAGAATTCAGTAGCTCCAGAAGCAGCTTATTCCCCTCTGGTCACCGCCTGAAATCATCAATTCCTTTAGGGGGGTCGCAGGTGTACGTATTTACATCGGGCCGAACGAACAGAAGGATAGGCATCTAAAAATCCTTTTTTCGGTATGTAGGGGTCATGAAATGTGTAAATCAGTTGAAATCTCGAATTCAGTTTTTTTTTTTCACGATCACCATCACTTTCATCTCTCCTATCTACACTCGAAAGTACAAATCGGGATATTCGCGGTCTTGATCGGGATTATCCCGTTCCGTTTCTTCGCTGCTTGTAATTTGACGTGTCGCGCCGAGGATTAGTACATTAGTTGGAGTACGTAAAAATAATAAAATAGCACGTATTGTGTACGTTTTTACTCGTAAAACTTCGACTTTTGAGTTCGATGGCAGGCCGCAAAAAAGACTCTGTATGGATTTCATTCATCCGTATTCCAAGTAAAAAAGGATACAGCCAAAACGCATTTCCGATTTTCACTTTATAAAGATTTAAATCAACGATTTTTATTTTAAAATTCAAGTGATTTAAATCAAATCACCCTGAAAAAAACCTTTGCCAAAAAAGAAAACTTAAAAATTTGTAATGCTCGACAATTGAAAGATTTCAAGTTGGAATTAATTTGAAGTTCTGTTTATGAGCATGAAATCCTTTGCATGAAGTAATTAAGCCTCAACCTTTACTATTATTTTTCAGTTTTAATTTTCATTTAAAGCCCTTAGGCATCTAAGGCTTAGGTCGGGATAGGGGAGGGGAAAGGATTCGGAAAGGTGTCTGTCAGGGCGTATGTTGAAGGTGCCATCCAGGCATTTGCCTGGTGTGACAGGAAACCTCAGTTAGGATGGTCGGCCGCTGGAATCTAACCCACGGCCTCCTGAATGTTACGATAACGCTCTACCACTGAGCTACGGCTGCTCGGTGTATTATTTTTTGAGTAGCAGTGTCAGTAACATGTGATAGCTGTTCACAAAATTACGAGGTGGTTTGATAAATTTTTCAGACTAGCTCTTGACAAAGTTTGACCCAGATACGACGCGTACTTAACGTCTGACAGTCTGAATCTACTACTTTTGAGTTCGTTACAAAAGGCACTTTTTTTCCCAGTACAATGCACTGTCTATCGAATCAGCTTCCACAATGGCAAAATTTCACAACTTGAGCTTCGAATAGCTTCTTGATCTGCCTTAACTTCCGTACTTTACCCGTGCAACTTCATTCTTTCTCCAGACTTAAAAATGTATTTCTGTGGGAAGACATTTTCATCGAATGAGAATGTCATCGTTGTTGTCAGTGATAAAGTATTTGTCTATTTTATTATTTTTAAGTTACATCATGTTCTGAGTACCGTAGATCGGAGTAACTTTGTACCAGAAATGTAAGTTTTGCCTTGTAAAGTTTGTAATTCTTCGCTTAATGTAATATGATAAATGCCTTTCAAAGCTCTAAACAAAGCGAAAATGTTTTCATTTTAGATTTAGTTAACAAATTATCTATTTAAAACATACGTGAGTGTAGACAAAGTTACTCCGGTGACTGGGTAACTTTGTCCACCCTGTAGAAGGTTACTTCTACATTTGGTATCTTTGTCCAGGTTTTGAGATTTAAACAACTGTAATAAGTAAGGGAAAAAATGCAAAATTCTTGATGCGCTTTGATTCAAACAATATATTAAAGTTTGTTTAATCAGTTCTCTAAAACTACTTTTGCGGTTGCCATTTGTAATCACTGGTGGCTTCATAATATAAATTACATGCATGTTACGTAATAATTACGTACACCATCATATTGAAATTAGACAAGAACTAGGATGAATTACCATACAAATAACAAAAAGTGAAACAGTCTTCCCTTCTATACTCTTCCCATCTTCCAAGTATGGTTTTCAAACCAGAACGTAGAAATCAAAACAATTTAGAGCAAAGAACTGGTGGCCAAAATTGGCCATCAAGTGTGACTCCAGCTGGCCAATTCTTATGATTGGTGGCCCTGGTGCGCCAATTTTGCATACTTTTTAAACACTGATGTGAACCCGCATTTAGATGCAATGATGGCGCTGGCCACCAGCAGCTATTCTTCAGCGGAGTTCCAGGTCACTTCGTTTGCTTCCCTTTAAGTTTGCAGCTCAGTATTGAGTGAAGGATACCATATTTTACAGCAGCCTTCCACTCTGATAATTCACCACTTTTCACTTCCTCGATGTCTTTTGTAAGGTCTTGACAGGCCTTTCTGGTAATTCCTTGGTATTTCTCTAAAATTGTAGGTGGACAGTGTTACCCCGATGAGGATGAAGAAGACGAAAAACAGTTTTAGGAAAGAAAATATGCAATATTTTGCAACCACATTTGATAAACATCCCTTACCATAGAAAAAAAAAAAAAGGTGCGCCAGTAGCTTTCACGAAAGTACTAGTTGCCTTAAAAGTACCAAGACCAAATTTTTACGCGTTAAGTAGTTACTAAGCTAACTATTTTTTCTTATTGGTTTGGATCATACTTCCCAGTGTGTAAACATTCCAGAATCTGTGCAGTTAACTGCTCTGTCTATGGTAAATAATTCAGATTAATCACTTTAACATTTCGTGCGTGCGTTGCAATTATCCGACAAACACTATTTACTGGACAAAGTTACCCCGATCTACGGTATTCACGTGAGAAAGGAAAAGAGTAATGATAATCGGTAAACGTTGATAAAATTATTGAAAGCAAAAGTGGTCACAAATGGAACGGATACAGCCCAAAACGGGTGCATCTTGTATCCACAGATGGACCGAAGTACAATTTTAGATTTTACATCACCTTTTCCTTTAATTGGTTCGTACTTTTGCTACTCGTCCATTAGCGCATTATGTATAACCAGCCACATGAAAATATTTTCTACATTGTAGTGAAATGATGGCAATACTGAAATTTCAAATTAAGAATGCTTGAAGTGCCCACAAGCCGTTGATTCTATCGTATCCTTTGAGGACTCAAATTCGTAACTGTTCTCAGTGCGGTAAAGCGTAACGATGCCTCAATTTATAATTTTCGGAAGAATTCGAATTTAGTGTAAGTACGGTCAAACTAACCTTACCCAACCAAATGTGATCGAGTTTAAACAGAACTAACCTGACCTACTTGTGGATCATTGGCTCACTGTGCCTAGAACATTGAAAAAGAAAGTTCTTTAACCTATTTAAATATGTTATAATGTAATTCATAATGAGAGCCCAGATGTTTATTTAGACAGTAAAAAACGTGAAAATAGACAACTAGAAATTTCGAATAAGGTCAAAAAAATGCAACTGACCTTGTAAAACTTCCACAAATAATTTGGCAGTAACTAGACTAACACCTTGAGTACAGTAAAGTTTCTGCACATCACTCGGAACTTGTCTCTACCGGTTGAAAAGAAATTGAAAAGGAAATATTTGTAGAAAGTTTTTTCAGATTTCGCATAAAATGGCATTTATAGGCACTATACATGGAAATAGGCAGAATAAAATTTGCTGTAGGCAGTCTATGGCATCCCAAAATAAGCTCCCATCAAGAGATATCTTTATAATATCTCTGACGTATAAAGGAATAAGCATTTGGTATATTCATAACTTCATTGCTATTCATAACATTACTTACTGCCAATTACTGCGAATTTGCAACATTGATATTGTTAAGGAAGAACAATGGAACAAGAACTAAACAGTTACATGTAACATAAATATTGAATAATTTATTTTGTCTTGTGTTATATTTACTGCTACGTTATCATTCCATGACTGAATTATGGGCCAAACCCCGCAAGTATTGTATAATGTGTCAACAGTTTCAAGATTGGTTATAATGCGTCAAATTCTTTACATCCACCTGAATATATTTCCTTCTTTTCGTGGGCGGCTCTTCACCTCGAAGCATTGTCTCGTACAGTAAGTATAGGTTTTTGGGGGTCCTCCGTAGTGCTTCTATAAATCAGAGGTTCATTTGAAGCTCCGACAGCAATCCTGTTAGTCCAGTTTTTGAAAAATTATTTGTGGAAGTTCTACATGCTCAGTTGCATTTTTTTTTTACCTAAACATCCGGACTTTAGTTATGAAATAAATAACCTATTTAGATTAACGGTTTTGCGCCCAAACGTCATGGACCCTTTATTTGAGACTGAAATAAATATATTAAGTTTCTCAGTGAAAGGGGCCGCAGTTTTATGTAGGTTTCCTTTATCCGTATTTAATTCCGAGATTTTTTTATTACTAAGCACGCTTTGATGGCCGTCCGGTCTATGTTATTTTTACAGTCATGTATTATTTTGGTTAATGATATTTCTCTATAACTGTTTGGGAAGTCCTGATATTGGATTATATCTTAACTTTGTGTGTGTGTGTATCCGTGCAATACGTTTTGCATCCTATACATGATTTTTGTTTTGTTTCTGGTGTTCTCAATGTTGGTGTTATATCTTATTGTTGAAAAACCTTCCTTATTTTTGTTGCTCGTGGAATATTGGGTATATCCGCACAGGTCACGTTTAATAGATCACAAAATGCAACACGCAATCACATTAAGCATGTTAGGGTCTATTGCTATTTCCTGGGAAAGTTCTCGCTAGAAATGTCTGTGTGGTCAATAATTGCAAATATTTGCATTTACTTATACACGGACTAAAATTGCATTTCCTTGTCCAGTCGCATGCTTAGTGCGTTTGTCTAGGTACCATACTGGCATTCACCTTATGAAACTGCAGAAAATCCTAAAAACCTTAGTCAGTACTGCCGACAGAAGGACTTAAACATTCATGTTTCCTTAGTATCCTTCCAAAGTCCTTGCCTTCACCCGTAGCATTTAATTCAACCTTGCTCCACCTTCTCTTTCCTATTTTTTTTAATATAAATCTACTTTTCAGAGATTCCTTCTGTTATTTACTGAGGACTGACTGACCATTCTTCTTAAATCACTACATGCTAGGATGACTCGGGACATCACTTTTTCTTCCATTCTAGTTTATTGCTAAGAGTATGTGCTCCTTTTATATACGAATACATTGTTCTGACCTAACTTATTCGTATATAAAAGGATCACGTACTCTTTACTTCAAAATGCTACAATACAAAAAATATCTCGCGCCCAAACGTTACTAAAATGGCTCGTATAAAATAACATTTACCACATGTCGCTTAATATTGAATAATATCTTTCCAATAGATTTCCTAGTACGATTGCAGAACCGAGATTGTGAAATTAACAAAGATATTTGAAACAATAGAGAGATTATTGTGTTGTGAGCTGCTTATATAAACTAATTACATATGAAGTAAAACGTTCACTCTCAACCGATAATTTTGTGCGGAAGAAGTATAAAGGTAAGCAAGAAAGTTCTGTCGCTTTTTCACCCACCACCTTCGAACATCGATATGTCACCTAAGACGTACCTGGAAGATCAAAAATAGTTTCCATCAGCATCGACGACCTTCTGCCACCGTTCTGGAAGGCCATGGATTCCATCGCGGTAGAACTTGGTGGGCCGTGAAGCGAAGAAGGTATCAAGTGCATTTTGCACCTCTACTAGGGATTTGAACTGGCGTCCTCTAAGATGATTGTCCAAGGAATGGAACAGGTGAAAATCGTACGGTGCAATTTCCGGGGAGTATGGCGGATGCAATAGTGTTTCCCATCCAAGGCGTGGAATGGTGTCCCGAGTCATCCTAGCCACGTGGGGCTTAGCGTTGTCCTGTAACAGGAGGACCCCTTTGCGATTCAGAAGTGCTGGCTCCAGAGTTTTGAGTTTTTCTTGAACATGGCTCAACTGCTGACAGTACACAGTTGCATTGATGCTCTGACCAGCTGGTTCCCGATGCACGATGCCGCGAGCAGATGATGGATGGAAATACGTAAGTTTGTTTCTCCTTAATGCCCTTATGCAACAGCGAGGTTATGAAGGACGGAACCTACAGCTTAAAGTGAAATCCGAACCACTACTCTGTTTGCACCTGAGACAAATTGTCCTCCACCTGGACTCGAACACGGGACCCCTTGAAAACAAATGCGATACACAATGATAGAAATACATTGTACTGATCTTGCATACTTGTAACTATAATTATTAAGAGTCACTTCAGAAGAACAAAAGGATACAGAACTGCACAAGTGAAACCACTGTATAGAGCTATACTAACTCACTCACTCCATGGCTTACGGAACTCGCAAGTTCATCGTCGCAGTAACAAACGTTCGCCATTAGATTCTATCTTGGGCAGCATCAAGCCCATTTTCATCACGAACACCTCTACTTCTCGAGTTATACACATTATTAAAATAAATGGAAAATTTCAGAAGACTACAGAGCACAGATCTAATTTAGTCCAAGCTAGTTCACTGAGTCAGAAATACCACGACTTAATTTGCATATCAATAAAAGAAGTGAATAAAGATAGTACGAATTATTTGAGTTCACTCTGGCTCTGAACCATCCATACAGTTACATACAAAAAATACTTTTGATTTCAATAAATTCGTTTCCTGGATCTTTTATGAGGAAAGAAATCTTGTACGGAATTTCGGTGTATTTTATTAATACTAAACATTATTAGAACAAAAGAATATTTAGGACTTTTGCCTTGATTGCAATTGCAGCAGTCGATAAATTTTGCCAACTTTTATCAATATATTTAATCAAAGTTAATTTGGATTCTCTATGAAACAACAGGCAAACAGAAAGATACAATGTGGTATCGTTTCGTTTGTTTAGGCTTAACGTCCTTACGTAACAGCAAGGTTATGAGTGACAAGTGAAGGACCTATTGCTTACAGTGACATCCGAACCACTACTCGGTTTGCACTTTAGAGAAATTCTATGGCCCCATCGAGAATCGAACCCACGACCCCTTGATAACAAGACAAAAATGATATAAAATTAACGCAAATGGTTTAATGTTTGGAATCGTCACCATGAAGTTCACACTATTTGTGACATTTTTACTTTTATTTTTTTAGTTTAAACCAATTATTATTATTACTTAAAAAAAACATTGGTTTAAACCAGCCAACCCTGCTAGAAACAGTAGAACAATCATGTACAGGTTGCAAATTGTATTGCACGGATACACACACGAAGTTAAGATGTATATGAAATTAACTGTGAAAAAGGTATATATATATATATATATATATATACAAATGTTGCCCGGCAGTAAGAGTTAGCAAACACGAAAAAGACGCTAACACAGACAATCCAATACCAGGACTTCATAAACATTTGCAAACAGAGAAATAGCATCAACCAAACTAATTCATAATTGTAAAAATAACACCGACCGAACGGTCATCGAAGCGTGCTCCATAATAATTAAAAATCTCGGGGTTATATACGGAATAAAGGAAACCTACATAAAACTTTGGCCCCTCTCATTGAAGAAGTACATGGTAAAAACACAACATTTAACGAGTCCACTTTTAAGGCTTTCAATTACATCACAACTCACTTTAGAATTACAAACGAATAGTCTAAACACAACTCATATTTCTGATATATTTATTTCAGTCGTTTATATTTACAGGGACCGCTGTGGCTCAATAGTAGATCACTCACCTCTGGTGCTAGGGACCGTCGGTTTGATCCCCGTTCGTGTACGTGTGTTTTATGGTGGACAAACACCATGTACGTGGGTTTTCTCGGGGTTTTTACCGTTTACTTCCACTGTCTTCATTCCACCAATTCATCTCATTATCATCCATCCGGCCTAAGCCAAAAGTTGTCTTAAAGGTCTTATAAATTAAATATGTTTTTACACCCAACAAAGCAAATCAAATTTGTGATAACTTACACATGATCATATCAATTGACAAAATATATGGTAATTTTTCATGAAACTAGATATCCCATACATGCCATAGTCACACTTGTAAGCAACAGAATACAAATCGAAACATGGTACGTGTAGTGCGTTGACAAATACTATACCATTTCTTCCTTTACTATTAACATACATACACGCATATTTTAAGAAAAGTCGTCAATCACCCGACGATAATCTCAGATATGAGATCGAAAAGTCCTTCGAGTAATTAGTAGTAAAAAGTATAATCTCAGTTAGAGGATTACACTATATGTAAGTATATAATATTTTACGATAAATGTAAGTAAAAGAACTAAGAAGGAAATTGTATGTTAAGTGTGATGATTGAAGTAAACGTGTCCTTCATGGGCTAGGGGCGATGGTCTTTTCAATCCTAGTCGCGCCTTCCATTCCGATTAAGGTGAGTACCATCAGACGCACCTAAAGTATTCGGTTCGTCTGTAGTACTAATCTCTTCGCCATCGAAAATGGGGATGCGTTTTTCCACCTTTGTGGATTAACAATACTTAATTTTGTATGAATTATGATTAACGTCATAAACGAGCAGGTGAACTTTTGAGGGGAGGACCTACAATTTTGGTTAGGCTCGAATGGAAGGCAGTGAGGTACAGAGACCAACGTGCGGTTTCATTTGCCACTAAAACTGTCCTTCCCTAAAGTACCGTCGCGTACAAAATGTTAGTTTACTATCTTGAATTAATCTTACAGTAGCCCAATACAACTGGAAATGTGTGCGACTGGTGAAAATTGGAGTGTGATATAATTTCAAAATGCTGTTGAAAGTAGTACGATTTTGGTTACAAATCAGCACTTAAGCATTATTTAACAGTATAGTGTGGTGATACATTCTTAATCGTACTTTTGAATTATTTTCAGGTATCTAATGAAGATAACTTGCCAAAATTCGTCTGTCATTCGTGCATTGACAAGCTAGAACACTTCCAGGAATTTCGAGATATGTGTCACGAATCGGAAAATTTGCTTAATGCTTACGTGTCCTCGGTAGAAGAACAGGCACGGAAGAGAAGGAGAATTGAGGTAAGTGTTTTGACAGGTGTGAGTGATAGTTAACTTATTTTCTTTGTTTCCAGCAAATAACAGCCTTTTTACTTTTGTATGTGGAGTAATACGTTTATTTCAGTCAACTGACTCTGATCTGAGTTTAAGACCAAAAATAACCGTCTGGCAGATGTGCGAGTCAAACAAGTATGGAATAGCACAGTTCAGCAGTTTCCCCTGTCGTCATTAATACGGCAGAGATTATGCCTCACTCTTTTGTAACTTGTGGTTGGGAGAGGGGGCGCTAGCCGCGTGACTTCCAGCTTATGTACTATGGCTTGTAATATCATAGTTGGAATAAATGGCGATTTATTTTCATTTGTCATGTTTCTTGTCATAACTGTCACATACTGTCAGGCATTACATGCAACTTGAGAAAACCCGTCACAAATTTGCATGTCTTTTAAAAATATATTGCTAGCATCCGTGGAAGGTGTATGGCGAGTTACTCTGCTGAGCAGTGTTCGCAGCCAAATAATATAATACTAATTTTAAATAAAGTATATGTATACATCAACAGAAGATTTTGCAGATAATCAGAGCATTTTCATGGTAAACTTAAGTATACACAGGGCTCGAAATATCCTGGGCGACTGGAAATACTAGTCTGGCGCCTAGTTTCTTTTGATGTTAATATTCCCAGTGCTTTGATAGGTAAAAACTAAATAAAATAATAATAATATCTGTCATAAAGTTCGAAGTTCCCAATTTACCATGAACATAAAATATACAGACCGTTTATTAATTCGTGTAACTGAAAACAGACCGGTAAAAACGAAAGTTTTCCAAGGTATTTCCATGAAAGTTTCTACAGTTGCTCTCAAAACCCTGAAGTTTTAACGGTGTGAAAATAATGTTCCTAAGCTAATGGGGATTGAAACTCGAAAGTGAACCTCGCGTATGGAAAAATGTAAATTCATAGAACCACTTTTCCTTGTCACATTTTATTAATTACCAAGAAATTAAGTCAGACGGTGGCTTCTGTCTATAAAATATTATAGCATCTCTCGATCTACGATATTTTATAATCGTAAATCACCGTCTGATTTAATGTCTTGGTAATTAATAAAATTATACTAGGAAAAGTGCTCTTCTAAATTAACATTGATTTTTCCATAAGCCTGGTTCACTTTTGAATTTTAACTCCCAAAAGGAGGGTCAAAACTTAGTGTAGAAAAATTATTTTCACAGTGTTAAAATTTCAGGGTTTTCTGAGCAACTGTAGAATATTTCATGGGAATACCTTAACTCGTTTTAACAGGTCTGTTTTTTTAGTTATACGAATTAATAAACAGTCTGTATTTAATTTCTTTGAGTTGCTGCTGTTGTTCGTTTACATCCCTTTATACCCTGACGTCAGCCGGCGAGTTACACAATGGTCGTATGCTTTGTAAAACTTCTCTTACATTGCTTTGAAGTGTTGTAATCTTCGAGGGATAGTCTATACACTAATGTAAGCGCCGGCCGGGTGGTCGAGCGGTCTGCGGCGGTAGGCTATCGACTCAACGGTTCCGGGTTCGAGTCCCGGCAGGGGCATGGGTGTGGATTTTAACACTTAACAGCTAAAGGCAAATCGTGACGGGCCGAAGTCCAAAGTTACTAAACTGGCCCATATAAAAATAAAGTTTTTTACTAATGTAAGCTTGTACTTTTTATATCAGTAACTATAATTTAAGGCAAACTTGTAGGTCTATGCATCAAATTGTATTTGTGTTATTGTGGCGCCTAGGTCAGAAAACAGTCTTTCGAGCCCTGACTATACATATACATAGGGTTATAGGAATATTCTAGATCAGGTCATAAAGGGACTGTATGGTGTACGTAGTATCTGGAAGAATGAAATGAAACTTGATTTGAAAATTTTACTCCATACTAAAATAAAAATAAATAAAAAAAACGTACATACAGTAGCGATGTGTCAGTGTGCAGTGCCGAAGTCAACCGGTGACCTCGTAAAGTAGAAATAGCACAGCAAATGATGAGATTCCTGATAGTTTCGGGTAATCATTTTAGTGTGTATTAAAAGAATTAAAAAAACCTGTCGTCTTTGTTAATACTGCTTGCAAAATAAAGAGTGAAAGTTAAGTATTACACAGAAAGCATTGCTGTGATATTTTAGTTAGTGTTCGAATTCTTATAAGATGGTAAACTACGTTTTATCAGTTGGATCATTTTATGGTCTGATTCGCTAGGATTCGATCATTAAATTAGCAGAACAGTTGCTTTACTATGATTACAATGTAGTGCTGTTCTGTGGTCGGTTACGAGCCAACGACAGTAATAATAATTCGTTTTAACTTCTTCCCTATTTATATGTAAATGAGTATAAAAATGTCGAAAGTTAATTTTTCGCATATTCTCTGAAATATCTACAAGGTGTTAAAAAATGGTTTTAAATTTAAAAGTGAATTCCTCACGCCAAAACAAGTATAAAAGTTCTTTGAAAAGATTTCAAAAACATGCTTAATTTTGGAGCTACATACAGCCAAATATTGAATGACTTTGTGACATATGACGTCATCTTTACAAATCACTTGTTGGCTTAGGAAATCACGATTAAAGTTGAACGAATTTTTTTCGAAAGACAGTTTTGTTTTCTTGTTTTGTGATTTATTCAGCTTAAATTGATGAACATCATGTTTTAGACACCATGTACAGTATATAGCACTCCGAAACATGGTATTTATTTTTCAGTTGAATATGTTAAATGATCTATGGTTGAAGCCCGAAACAAGCCTAGAGTGGCGCAATGGAGTAACGGTATATCGCAGTTGACGGTAGTTTTGAGATATTTAACCTTCTTTCCATCGATACTCAGTGCTACAAGAACTTACAAACATACGAATGCAATGCGATGAAACGACGTATTCAACCTCAATAGTAAGTTCACAACATGCTCATAGATGTCAGAGGTGTGCATTGCTAAGAAAAATGACTGCGTTATTCCACTGTACACGTCCTCCGGGTTAAGGAACGAGGAAGGTATTGTGAACAGTCTATATTGTAGGTACAATCCCGTTATTGTAGGTACAAGAAAGCCCTGGGAACTTCCAACTGCGAGAAAAGAATTGCTGCCTTCCACTGATTATCCAGATCACCAGGCACGGGGGCTAGATGACGTGTAGTGGATATAAAACTGAAATTTTGTAGTGTACTGTAGCAAAATGCTATTTTATGTGCTGTAGATTTCCTGTAAGGTTTCACGATGTTCAATTAAATTTCAGCGTTCTGAACCTCAATGGGCGTCGGGCACATCCTCTAGGAAGACTCAACCAACGAGAACGAAGGTGAAACGTAGTATTCCAGAGACAATTGTGGCTTCATCTACAGAACCTGAAGCCATTCTTCCGTCTGTGACTGTGATGATTAAGGCTGAAGGTAGGGAAGAGAGCTCGAACGTTGATTGGATAGAAGAGCAAGTGACGACAGAACTTGAAGTGCCAAGTGACAGTGTAAGTGGTGACAGTGCGCAAGTGGAAACATCAGACATGATAGTTGATATGGGACAAGAGACCTCACAGGGTGAAGAGTTTTATTCTGGTGAAACAGAACACTTTGGTGATAGTGAGGATATTAATGAAGATGATGATGATGGTGATGAAGATATCAAGATCCTAAGTGAAGATATAGCGAATCCATCAAGCAGTAACGCGCGAACGACAACGGGAGAAAGGTAAGTGCAGATATTTTTTTGTGTATGTTATTTGGATTGAGTATGACAGATCGTGCTTTACATTATTCCTGTTCAGTAGTAAAGAATGCACCATTACAAATACTAGTCGAGCTGGGGATATATGGTGTTCGTGGTAGTAGGTGTTGCTTACTCGGAAATCGGTGGAATGTTCTAATTAGGAAACATATAGACAACACCCATAAACAGTAATTTATGTTCGGAGTCAATTGATGATTCCATCCATAAACGTAGGATTTTGTAATTCTTTTTGTTCAAGGTCAATTGCAAACAAATACTTCGAAAGGCTGCCGAAATTGATCTATCATATTTTGCTGTTGATTTCAAATTGCAGATTTTTTCCTTTTTTCGAATGATTATTTCCACAATAGGGACAAAACTCATTTTATACAAATGACGTTAAGGAGGTTGATTTGAAACGCACATACGTTAGAGAACCAGTACATGACTGTTTCTATGTATATGTATTTCAGTGCTGAAGTATTTTGTCATAATGGTTTAAGTAGAGAATTCATTGTTCGATACAAAATTTGTGAACTTTTCTTGTCTGTAATAACGGTTGTTGTTTTAGGTAGGATTATTGATGGAGATCAAGAAATATCTATCATTACACTACTTCAGTTTAATAAGAAAGTAATGCAGGCTCTAAAACATAGTATAAAATGTGAATACACGAAACTGATTATATCATCGCAGACAAATATAGATTTCGTATGGTGCACAATGGTGCCCACTTAACTGTAGGCTGACTTGTAGCTGACAAGCTCGTTTAGGAAGTTAACAACAATTCAAACAGTATTTTCTCATCGCTCTTCAAACATTTACGTAATTTATTGCATTATACGGTCGTAATGAGGAAGTAACTAGTTTTTTTTACTAATGGCGAAAACTTCATGATCTAAGATAGCTTGTGTTTAAGGTTGGGTTCGTTGAAATACGAAAGAAAATGAAAGTATTTTATAATGCGAAAAACAAGTAAAAGAACAGGTTTGTGTGTAGAGGATTTTGTTTGTTAAAAGTGTTTGTTTGAATTATTATTAGTATCCTGAACTAGCTTCTGGGAACGGGACCTACAAAGCTTTTTAAAAAAGGGTGCTCTGAACCACTCCGTTCAATCGACTCTACCGGATTTAATAAGTCGCCATTAGTTTAAATATTATTTTTTGTCTTTTTTGGGGAGGGGGTGGGCTATGTTTCAGTCGTTCTTGTTGCTGTCGTCAGTTAAATATAATTTGTACTGTAGTGCCCCACAAAAGATGATGTACAGAATCATCATATGCCATTATCTAAATGATCGTTTTCACTTGAATTTATTATTCCAAAATACATGCGAATTATCAGCAATTGTGTAGAAATTATTTGGCCAAGTTCTAGTGAAGACACGAGGTAGTCAATTTCTAACAAATGGGAATAGTGGAGACCTTGATTTTTGTCGTAAGTTCTCCCGATGCAGAAAAAGTACACTTTAAATTTTTCTTTTAATATAGGCGTACTCTTTCATTCTTGATTCACATTTTGAAATGCACATATCCATACGAAAAGCACACTTCAACATAATACATCGTTGTTTGGCTGATGAACCCTTCTCGAGGAAGGTGAAAATTGCTTGGCAAAGGAATTGCTACTGTTGTAATGAGGATGGCTTGGATATTATTTCCAACGTTCGTTTTTATTCTTTTTTTATAATAATTGTCCTCCGTGGTTAAACACGTTAGTCATCTTTTACATGAGGTCCATTTATAAATGTATGTGTGTTGTTCTTGTTATTACTATCCACAGCGTAACAGTAATATAAATAAATGACGTTGATCTGAAAACAGATGCACTAAGAGGCTGTTAAAGGTAATTACTGTTACGTATGGATCCTCTCTAAAATTATAGTGAATTAACATATAGTGTTAGTAGAGTAAAGTTTCACGGAAAATATAGTTATTTAAAAATTCGTATTAAATATGGATAAAATAGTGTGGTAAACAGTAGAACTTCGTGGTATGAGGTAGTTATTCCCTTTCGTGTAATATTTTAGGGTTGATGGTATTCTTTATGAAATTCCCCTGATCAAATTATCAGTTACTTGAATAAAGGTAACAAAGCTTCTACTTAAATTTATTCTGTTATGGGAAGTAGATTCTTTATAAAAGGCCGTAGAGAGACAACTAGTGTTTGGTGGTGCTGTAGGCATTTTTTTATCTCATATTTGTTTTTAAGGTATCGATGGAGAAACAGGGAAGTATTTATGTGTGTGCTCTTTGCATTACTGTCGGGAATAATGTAAGTGAAACCCAATTAAACATATTCAAGTTTGTTTAATCGTCATTGTTGTTATTGTTCCCTGAATCGCATAAAGTATGCCGCCTACGGAATCCTGTACCAAGGAAAGTTCATTATTGAAACGTATGTTAAGGAAATGAAAAATGCCGTACAGGCTGTGTAAAAATACGTAAATAAGCGTAACAGAAAAGTGATTGTCTAGGAAAAAGGAATCCACGTGTAATCTCTTTCCAGCCTTAGTATGAAGTAGATGTAAGTAAACAAATAAAAATGGATTCATCCGCGCCACACACGTGTTCTGCAGTGGCAAACATCAACAGCAAGATCGTCTGCTGGCTGTTGTAGTCGCAATATTTCCAGAGTTGTAATCTACTGTAGGCCAGTAAATAACTAATACTGGCTACTGCTAAATTGGGCATGTATCTTAAATCACACTAAAAACGAGATTCCTGAAATTCTTCGTTGAAATTTATATTAATGTACCGTACAGAAGGTTTAAATTCGGGACATCCATGTTATCACTTTGAGAAGAAATAAAACCATCACACAGCCACAAGCTTGCCTTATAATGCCTGTTAACAATATGAAAAAGAAAAGACACTTCATGGGAACGCGAACCCAAGCAGACAGGTTAAGCAAAACGAATATTTTCAGCATGAGGTTACCACTGAGTGCCGAATCCGCTGCAATTGTCTGCATAGCAAAGTCAAGGCGCTCATTTATTTTCTTTAAAAACAGGTAACACATACATATATGCACCTGTTCACATTTTATAACACAACATGGCCATTGTTTGCATGCTTTGACTTTCTAAGCAAGGTATAATCGCTTTGCAGTCGTAAGACAAAATAATAATATATATTTATTTACAGTGCTGCATTTCCGTCACAAATTCAAACCCGATTTCCCATCAGAGGTTGTAAAATGAAAGTTTTTCATGTTGGGGAGATCAGAGTAATTATTAATAATAAGTGACAAAAAACTGCTAATTATCAAGAATAAATTTGTGTTGTTCTAACGTATGGCGGACCTTACAAAATCATTCACAATTTTTTTTTAAATTTATTTTCGTCAGGCATCTGCACACACACACACGCAGTTACTGAACGTTCTTTTCGGGCAGTATATAGACTTGTAGGAAAACCACAGGTAAGCTCACCTGTTAGCTTTAAGATTTCATCAATTCCTGTGGTTTTATATGTTTTCCACAATTTGCTATGGTTTCTGCTGCGTTTGTAAGTGGTTTTCCGTTTTGTTTCACAACACGAGAGGGAGATGGATTATTGTCAGCCATCGTTGCTAGGAAACTGTGCATTGTTCCTTTTAAAATTACTACACGGGCGCGCGAATGCGCAGTAAAAACCTTAATGTTTAGTTATTTGAGGCTGAAATGATAAATATTGCGTTATCAGACGGTAGGACTATACGTTAGTACTGTTTCTTTACTTGAAATCACTATTTCTAGCATGCACTGTGTTGGGGTAGAATACTGGCCCGATGATGTCCAATCGCCAAGCAGTGCTCGTCGACTCACGTGGATTTGTTTACTAAGGCTGGGAGGAGTTTAGTGGTTAAAGTTTTGGCTGTTGTAGTAACGAAGCATATTTGTTGAGATCAAGGTTCCGACGATTCTTGAAAATCCTTCAATTTTCTTCAAGTTGTCAAAGGTCGTGGATAGTCCTTGAATTTTATTTCTTAAGGATGTAATTTTGAATGTAATTTGATGACCTTTAGACATCCATGTCTCAGGCCAGGATAGGGTAGGGGAAAAGATGCGAAGAGTCGGCTAGGTCCTAAGTCAAAGGTACTGACCTTTGCCTGGTGTGACGGGTCGCTGGTATCGAACCCAGAACCTCCCGAATGCAAAGCCAACGCTCTACCAACTGAGCTACAGTCGCTTAATTGAAAGGCGTGAAGAGTAAAATTCGATGTAAGAGAATATTGGTTGTCTAAGGGGAAAATTAATAATTAATGTTTCTGGCATCATTTACTCCGTACACTCTGACAAGCGTTCATTTAACGTTTGACGTTGAAACTGATGCAGCTACTGCTCGCAAGGAAAAATGAAAATTGCTGGGAGAATTATATAGACAATGAAAACCTATTTAAAAGTGTAATCGAAAATTATGAACTGAAAGCTGGCGAGAAAGTTGACATTTCTAATGAAATTCACAAGATATTGTGTTAAACCCTCAAAAATGGGTATTTTACTTAGGCATATACTGAAAACTGTCAAATAGAAATAGGGGGGGGGGGGGAGAGAAATAAACACATAACAAAGTTATTGGTTATGAGGGTCGGACGGCTTAATGATTGGCCAGATTTTTTACATTTTAGAGGCAAAATTAGAGTTTATATATCATCTCCAGTTGTGGCATTATACCAAATAAGAAAGGGTGCAATTAAAATTGGTTTCTTACACTTGTCCAGTAACCTTAGTTTATTTATTTCATGTGCAATCTAGATTACCACAAATAAGAAATTCAGCGTAATTTCCCTTATTAAACATATTTATAGTGTGTCGAAATTCTCATACGAATTCGATAATTTCAGCAGTAGCTGCCATAAAGGAACTTTGTTCATTGTAGCAGGACTGGGAGTGAACTTTTATGCAGGGCTGCTTAAAAAATTGTGAAAGTGTTGCGTGTTGTGGTCTTGGTCTTCTGTATAGATAAGTTTGTGACAACAGTAGGGAAAGCAGATGTATAATTTATAGTAAAAAAAAAAAAAAACTTAAAAGTACAATCCTACATTTTAAAGTAGGTCCTTCCAGTGGATGGTACGTGCTCAGTTAGGACTAGAAAACACATAATGGTTATGAAATGTGCGTGACTAAACTTGTCGAGATATTTTTCTTGAATGCCACTTGCGTACCGTGCTTCCATACTACAATGGCAAAGGACCAACACGAGGAATGAATCGCAATTAGCTCTGCATTCTGATTTTTCTCGTCATAAATAGTGGATGATACTTCGGCCATACTTTTCTAGGTTTTCAGCCTTTTTTACCTGACATCGAACGCAGAAACCCCATCAGATTATCGTATTAAAATAACAGAAAAGGTTCCACGTTACTATTCCAGTGCAGTAACAGCATTATTATTATCATTTGAAGGATGTACATAATTTGAAAGTCATCGGAATTAAAATGAAAATATCGTATGAATTAGTTATTTACATTATGTACTTTGCTCAGTCGATTCTTATAACAAAAAAACGTACAAACCTTAACTTGTTTTTAAACATCTTTCGTTGCTCGTTTCTCGATTAAATATATTCTATGGTTTCCGAAAGTAAACTTGATTTTCCTTTAGTAGACTGCGCACCCTTTTCAAGTGTTTATGGTTCCCAGACCGAGCGGCCGTATTTCAGTTGGTAAAGCGTTGACTTAACAATCGAAAGGTTCTGGGAACTATCCCAGCATCTGCTTATTCTGACTGAGGTGTTTGCAGGGTTTTTCTTCAGTCATACCAGGCAAATGCCGGGATGGCACCACACCTACAGGCCTTCTCCGACTACCTTCCAATATCCTCTCCCTACCGTACTATGATCTGAAGCTGAGATGCCTAAAGGACGTAAATAAATTCAAAATTCTTGTGCTTTCTAGGTTGAGAACAACTTTTCTTCAGAATGAGCTAGCATGTTAAAAGTAAAGACGGGTTGAAACCAAAGATGCCAACAACCCGGTAAATATAAAGAACTCATCTTCGGTGATCTAGTACATTTGAATTGGTTGGAACCGTTGTATTTCCAAGTCGAAACGTATTCTTGTAAATGGTGGCATCTTTATGTGACTATTTCTGTACAAAATTCTGATTTTTATCTGTCATACTCAATTCTGGCTATCTATACTTAGAAAAAAGGAAAAATAAATGTAGTTACCTTCTTTCGAATAGAAAGTTTGTAGGTTCACTGATGAGATTTTTTTTCTTTCGTTACAAAATATATCTTCCGTGACTTAGAATGTTTCGTAAGTAAAGACATTGATTGGAGCACTATCGTATTTGTAAACAATTCGGTACTGTCATTTTCGTCAACTGTTTAGCGTAAGGATTATTATTAACAGTGACGATAACCATGTCAACTTCTAGTTTTTTTGTTTTTGTTTTTTTGCGATTCTCTATTTAGTTAATTTAACACTAGTTTTTTCTTCTTCTGATAATGTGATGGTACAAAATTAAACTTTATTTTAGGTACTGGTAATCACTAAAGGTAAGCACGAGCTAACCTAACCTAATTGATTTAGCCTGTTGGCTTCGCGTGTACCTTTGAACTTACCGAGTAGGTTGACTAAACTTAGATACACAGCTTGTCCGTTATGTAGTCAACAATTATTGTGTCAAAACAAAGGGATATTTCTAAGTGTGACTTTCACAAATTCAAGATAATTTTCCTCTAACCTCCAAACAACATTTACATTTATCTGACGGTTTCTGAACTCAATGAAAATCTTTAACAGAATCCAACTTCAGTTTCTAGTTCACAGCATATTGGATGTCCTTAATGACGCTGAAGCGCTCCCTTTTCAAGGCACATTTCACCGTTTTGTGATCGTAGTTGTCTTTGCTAGACATACTTGGGACATTAGTATTCACGTTAGAAAGAAAACAGCTGCTTATAGCAGAGCTAGAATATTTTTATTGATTCTAGGTTATATACGCAAGCTCAACATTCGTTCTTAGACTTTATTTATTAGAGGAGAATAGAAGATTCTATGAAGAACCTTCAAGAACACACACACACACACAGGGAAAAAGATTGAGATGTGGAAGGTAGAAGACAACGGAGAACCTCCAGCGGATTAGTTAATTCAATAAAATTCTGAATAGTAACCACAAATGATGTTTTTACAATATCATCGCATTTCTAGATCGCTTACATTAACCATAGCAACATCTTGATTTTCTTTGTAAATTACTCTAAATCATGTAATTACGTTCTGTCTGTTATGGGTAAATAAAGAGTTAAATAAAAATCAATAAAACTTTCCCCTAAATCTGAATAGTTAAAGTGTACGAAAGTCCTTCAGAAGATAAGTAGATTTATCCCATCCATCTTCGGAATAATAATCGTGGAATACTTTTACACATCAAAAACAAATGCTAACAATATATTGCTCATATTATAATAGGCATATGCATTGGTAAATAAAGTTAGCTCTAGCATTATATACAATACCATCACAGTTGGAGGGAGGATATCCTGTAAAAATTACTAGTGTGAGCGGATCGTGAGGGGGAAAGCGTCTGCGGAAGCCAATCTAGCGAATAATAACGTCATGCCAGCGTATCTTTGTTCGTGTGTCAGTGCGTGCGACACGAATCCTTGAACAGATTTTCTTTTGCAAACCTTTTTTAAGATTAACTGGCTGTTACCTTTCCAACTTCAAGCTGTTCAGCAAGTCGCCTATCATGTGCAACAATTTTGGGTCGGCCACAGCGTCTTCCTTCCCAGTAGGACATCTTCGTACACTTCTGTAACAGTTATTCCTGATGTACAGTAAATTTTGTCACAGCACCATAACGAATATCCTCACATTTTTCACGCACACGCTTACATTAACAGTTACCACAGCAGAAGTGGTATGTCACCCAACATGAAAGCTGCACCTGCTATTACAACACTTTCTGACAGAAACTATCAACGCGTTTCTTACTGTTACCCAAAGGTCTGTAAAAAATAATAATAATAATATATATATATTATATATATACACAGATTAGAAATGTAATTTCTTTTCGTTTTAATTACACGAACTTAATATTTTATCCGTTCAGAAATATTAGGTGTTGAATTTTCCATGAGTAATATCAGATAATTGTTTTAAATGTGATTTGTATTCATATACATCACATTACCTTGTTTATTATTCCTTTTTTCTAAGTTTTGAGTAATAAATAGTTTTTGTATTGATTTGCTGTTGTGTAGTTGTTTTGTGTATTCGTATAGTACTTTCAGAGTGAATTTGTGATTGTATATTGTGTTTGTATTCTTGATGTGTTGATCTTTACGTTTATTATATTAAAGTACCGTACGTTATAAAAGTTTATAGTGTCCCAAATTTGACTAGTTCGTGTGTGTGTACTTTTGTATACTGTGGTGAGCTTTATAGTACTACCCTAAGGTTTTATACACCCACTTTATGAATGATGAAAAGTTCACGAAGGAGAAACACTAGACATCGAACCATTCGTGTGATATTCGAGACTCGTGGGTCATATTCGGAACTACGTGTAAATTTTAAGGGTATTCAACAGTTGGAGTTGTTGCTTCAGGTGGCTTCAGCCTAATAGAAAATCTGAAGATATTAACATTTGGGAACATTTAGGTAAGATTTATTTATGTATAGTTAATAATACGTAGCATTGTAGTAACTAATGAACTAATAAAACCGTTGCGTTACTTCCATGTCTCCGCGGAGAACTTGTCTAAACATAGTACAAGTACGATGAGTAATGGAATTAATAATCTTGGAAATTCCTCATGGCTATAACATTTTTTGATGGGCGAACTAAACTCATCGAAAGAGAAGAGAATGCTATTTGAATCTTTCTCCAGCCAATACGTGACATGGCTTGCTCATATTAACACTCTCCACCCGGTGGATGCACATAGCCACATTTAAATTATAAGCCGTTGCTTATTGAAATTTTGTATACCATATTGCAAAAGTACATCAATAACATTCATGTTTATGCGCATTTTCATCGCACAAAATAAATCATTGTTCATAATTTTGGAGCTACCTTATTGGTTTGGACAAAAAACATGGGTAGGTATAGCTATGGTCAAAAGTATAGTCGCATGTCTATAACTGACTTTTCTTATTTCAAAAATAAATATATTGAAACGTATAATTTTGTTGACTTACAGACAGATGTACAATCACATAACGCGCTTTTCAGGAGAGTATTATCCTGATATGTAGGTAAACGAGGGCGATATTTTCGAAAATATAATATTTCGTCGACGAAAAAAAACAACAACAAAAAAAAACTACCAACTTGTATAGTTCCCTCGTTTTATCTCGGGAGATTTGATAGTTTTGTAACCCAATGGGAACTGTTAACTTTAATTTTAATTTTCGTCAGTAGATGTCACACACTGACGAAAATCTGAACATCTTCGTGAATTTGGAAAACATTCTTTAAAGTCATGCGACATATTACTTTTGTCCACAGTTGTACTCTAACAACAAGGGGGAAGTGGCGCCTGATTTGAACAATCCATAGAGTTTGTTACGCTTCACGTGATATTTGTTTAATGAGATTTGGGAAATGTGAAAAATAGCAGACACACTTGTGTAAGTTAGCAGCAGCACCAGTGTTGAAGTTTAGTGTGGTTTATGCAAGTGAGCCAAAAGTTATCCCCACTCTAGTCCATTACAGCTACTACAGAGAACTTAAGACACACAGCTATCCAGCATCACCTTTACTTTAAGAGACAAATGAAACACATCTTTATTATGGTTCGTGCTTAACGTAACTTCTTTCATTTACAAACTTCTCAATACGTTCGTAAATAGGCCGTCGGAGTAAAGAACTGTGTTGAATGTATCCTGTGGTTTTCAGCCCTTAAAAGGGAATCATTTGACGTTAGTCCTGGTGCGCATGGAGAGCGAAGCGGACATGTTTATTTTGTGAAAACAAGAGGAGAAATGACTTGGTCGACTCTTGAGCAATATGACCACAATATCCACATGCACCGACATGTGCGTGTAAGAAAAATAATGCAACCAAAATACGTTGTTTCCAGGCTTTTTAATAAAATGATATTTCAACTTTGTAAGTTAATCCTGCAATCGAAGTTGCACTTCTTTGTGTAGCAGTGGATGGGATTGTTTTTTTAGTAAATAAGGCGAAACGTAATCTGAATGATGCGATGAATTTATTATTGCCAGATGAAGAGATAGATTGAGTACCTCAATTACTAAAGAATGAAGGAATAAATTATTGTAGTTGACGGGATAAATATATTTTAGCTGACTTAGCTTTACATATCTTTAATTAAAGACGTACTTTTTTGAAACTCAGATTTTCCTGTAATCGCGATACTCTTATTTGAAGGAAGATTAAATAAGAATTGGTAATAAAGGGAGAAAAATAAAAGAAAAAGATGCTTTTGATTTTAATTGTATTCTACGTGTGTGGGTTGAACGGACAGCTAATGAATGGTGTCCTCCGGTAATCACCTTTTCGACCCAAAGATAAGGAAGGAAGCGGCCAGGCCTTGAAATACTTTCGCCTATTGACATCATTCAAAAGAACGAGCACTTTGCAGTAATAATACGATAAACGGAGGGAATAACAGCTCTCAGTTGTCCGAAGACTTGACAAATACTGGACGAATCCAGACTACCAACCATCTCAGAGGAAAAGCAAATGTTTACTTATATTTATCTTTTTTTCTTCTTATTTTCAATCAATAGAGTAAAATAACTATTTACTTTGAATACAGGTTTGTTAGAAACTAAGATTTAATGGAAAATAATTTATTTGTAGGTTGTTTTTTGCCAGTGAATTTTGTGAAAATAATCGTACGCAACCCTAAAGGTTTCGAGTCAGTCTCGGTAAGGGAAAATATAGTCTCAGTAATACAACGCCAAATATACTAATCGATCAAAAACCTCTTAATAGTTAATATAAAAGTCCTACTGTTATGTAATAATATATCAGTAAACGCGGATTACGTTTACAGATCGTTATTATACAACAACATAACATGAATTCATATTTGGATAGTTTTAAATATTATTAGTGTATGCATAACATGATACGTAATATGAGTATGGAGTATGATAGCATAATCTACTTTTTTTTTGTCTTGACACACTAAAATTGACATACGCTCTATCATATAGAAATGCTTCAGGTCACGTGCTGGCCTAAATAGCCATGACTTGAGGCGTTATATAGCTTTCTAGAGTTTTCAGGTTCGAATCCCGGCTTGGACATGAATGTTTGAGAGTTTTAAAAGCCCATATAATCGGGATGAACTCAATAGTTACTAAAATGATCCATAGAAAATAAAGATTTTTGAGGTCACGTAATTGCTGTAGGAATGGCCATCGAGAAATGGAAAAAGCCCTGAGTTGGAAACACTGATTAGCTACCACTTTACCCCTTTTTATACGCTTTATATTAACTTGCTCTGTAAGTTTCTCTGGTACAAATCTTGTAGTTGATTTTTAAATCACTTCCCATCATCCGATTTCTTAGAAATTTTGTAAACTTGCTTGCTTCCGATATGACAATACAATATTCAGTCATTAGATATATCACAGAATAATCCTGTAATTAATTAAAGTAATTGGAAATTATCCTTAAATGTACGCAACGCCGCATCTATTGCGTGAAGTTTGGGTTGCCTCTCTCGCAGGGAGTTTAATATTCATCTATTATACAGAAAAAAATAATTAAAAAAGGATTTTTTAAAAAATACGCTATATTAAGATGCACTAAAAATGAAAAATAATAAATTGAGTTAATCTTATGAATCGGAAAATAAAAGCGTAGGTGCTCTTGCTTACCTTATCATAAAATCATAA